>CM029014.1:76155680-76270679 GCA_016801055.1 Panax notoginseng | reverse complement strand
AAGTTGGATGTTGAAAGCATCGATACAGAAGGACAACTCCTGATGTTCTGATCGAAGAAGAAATAAAAGTGACTACCTGCCTGACACACTAAAGTGACATTTCTGATGGGGTAGGTGAAACAGTAGACTACAGTGTTAGAAAAGTGAAAAAGGGGCTGTCATGTCACATCTGCAGCCTGCACCAAATAACTTGAGATATGCGAATCAATTCAAATAACTCCCAATGGCTATAATCCATTGGGAAGCTTATGAAAGGTTAGTTATCAGTAGAAGCTTAAGAGGAAAGAAAAGAAGTTTTGACAAGTTGTTGACTCTATGAGTTCTATAGAACAAAAATAGAATATGTCTCAGTGGCAGTGAGACTACGAAAGTAGAAGTGAAGCAAGTTAAGAGAAGAGCTTTAATAGAAAAAGGCTTCACTCAACAACAATGAGAATGCCATTAAGAATGTCAGCCAAGCTGAGAGCCAAAAAGGCCAAGATAATAGCATTTAAGAGATTGGCAGATCAGAAAGAAGATTCAAAGAGCCAATCTACGAATCACCATGAACCACCAAGAGCTAAAGAAGAATAGATACAAAACCAAATCTGTACACAAGCCAACCAAGGTTCAGGGGATGCTAAGTGCCAGACAAAGCAGACCAAAGATGCAAAGACTTAGCAAACCTCAAGTGGTGAAGGAGTATACGCTGAGATCAGAAAAGGACCAACCTCAAGATCAGCTGCACTAAGGAAGAAGTGATAAACTTCTAAGTACTCAAAGAGATCGAACTTTATGAACAACTTAGCAGTATGTCCAATGGTGTCCAGTCTCGATGCAGAATCCAAAGAGGATCACAACAAGCTACCAAGAATCAAGGATGAACAAGCTTAAAGTCATCTTGGTAGGTCAGCACCAACAACAACAAAAGCCAGGGCCAGAAGGGTCCTTGTCTAAGGGACTATACTGAGTTCCAAGGCTGCAGGCCTTGAAGAGTTCTTAGTGAACTGGAGTTCCAAGTCTGCTGGACTTAAAGAGTTCTTTGTGAACTAAAGTTCCAAGGCTGTTGGCCTTGAAGGAATCTTAGTGATTCAGTGATGTAAAGACTTCCTCAGTGGAATTCCTGCTCGTTGAAACAGAAGAGTGGATTAGGACCTTGATCTCTGAACCACTTAAAATCTCTTGTATCTTTTATATTATGTCATTTACATTATAACTGCTATAACTGCTATCAACATGATAACCACTTACAACTAAACTAACTCTATACAAATGGTTAATATAACATCTATGAAGGGGAATCTTAACTTATTCCACTGTGTTTAAAATATTTCTTAAGTTTGTCATCTGCTATTTACTCAGCAATGCAAACTAAAATGCAAAAGATTTTTGAAATTAAAAAGGATCTATCAACCCCCTTCTAGATCTATTGTGTGCCTCTGGGAACTAACAATTGGTACTAGAGTAGGTTCTCATATTACATTCTAAAAGCTAACGCTTCGAGTATGATCCGAGGTACAAACCATGGTCTAAACTTAGTTTAGTAGTAAGCTGTGTGTTATTACTGATGAGCTCACATGTTGGAAATTATGCATACAGGCAAATGTGCACATTCACCGGAAGCTGCTTAGATTGGTCCCTGTTCCAAAGTAATGCAGCAACAAAGACCAATCCATGTCCAAAGAAAATCAGCAGTCTGTAGACTTGTGATGGAAAGTCAAGAAGGGCATAAAAAACAAAGAGTTTGCCATCCACTGTTCTAAAAGATGGAAGGGCTGTACATGCAGAGAAAGTTCTATTCTAAAGAAGAAAGAAAATCTCGTTCAATATTTACTTGGCTAATCAATTGGATCTGTTCTTGAGACTCAAGATTATCAAAGAGCTAAAAGCTGCCAAGACTTTCCTATGCTATCAACTCCAAGACGATGCCTGATAAATCTAAGGTCAAATAGAGCAACAAGCTGTCAGCAATGAACGTAAAGAGTTACACATCAATGCCTAACATCATTATAGCATGACAAATGACTGTCAAGAAACTGAAAGTGTAAAGGTACAGTTTCTCATTAACACTTACATGAACATTGTTGCATCACCTTATGAACTACAACAATACTCTATCAAGAGACCATACTGTTCCTGAAAAGGGGAAGAAAGAGAGAGTGCATTAGGGTTGGATACTTAATTGTCAACAAACTCTCTCTCTACTCAAATTTCAGATTGAAGATAGCTTCTTGAAAGAAGTTTGGAGTATGTTATAAGTTAATCTTAATCCTAAAGCTTAAGTGGAGTAACTCTTGCTAAAGGATTGACATGTATGCAAATATATACAAAACCAATGTTCTGTGTTCTTGATAAAATATAGAGTATGATCAACACTAGAGGAGTATCTTGAAGATTCTTAGAAACTGATCATCTCCATGTATCAACCAGATGCAAATAAACAATAGAGTTGATTCCTACTCTGAGTGTGACAACCCGAATTTTTATAAGTTATTAAAATAAGAATTTAATAATTAATATTCTTATTATGAGATGTTTTGAGTTTGGGTATGTATATATACGTGCTATATATTTTGAAATATGTGATTTAGTATGAAGAGAAATATACATTCATATAATGGAAAAGTGAGGTTTAATAGTTAAGTTAACTATTGAAGAAATTAAATATATTTTGTAATTAATTTTAAATATTTATTGAATTAAATAAATATTTTAATTAATTTATTTATTGAGATAAATAAATAATTGATGAATTGTGGTGCATTAATTTAGTAATGGAATTGAATAATGATACTTTTTATTTGAAAGATTTAATTTAATGAAATAATTAAATTAAATTAAATTGTTTAATATTAAAGAAAATAAGTAATTAAATAAAGTGATGTTTAAGTCTAATTTATTAATTAAATTAGATATATGATTATTTATTAATCATTAGAATAATTATAATAAAATTATAATTATTTTAATTATCATTGTAAGTTATGTAAATTGGTTACATGTGTAATAAATAAAAACTATATAATATAATATTATTAAAATAATCTAGTATGGGAGAAATTGTATGTAACTAAATGTAGCCTTATGGCTTTTGGTTTACTGTAACTGACGCCTATTGGTTTTGTTAACTGATATCCATGATTATCAGTTGGCTTATTTTATTTCACGTATTCTTCTAAAGCCTAAGAGCAGAGAAAGAGAGTTTGTGAGGAAGAGAGTGATTCTCTGTATATCTTGCTAAGGAGTTGGAGTATCAAAGTTCTTATTATTCTTCTTCTCAACAATCAAAGGATTTAGGTATAATTTACCCCTAATTCTAATTCTCAGTCTTGTAATTTTTCTATTCTCTGAAGTTGGGTTTTGTTGATTTGTTGTTTCAAACGTGATTATGTGATGTGGGTTATATTGTAGAATCTGATGTCATCATATATGAGTGTTATATCAGTTGTCAAATTCATGAAATTGGTTTGCAAGAAGAAGAAATAAATAACAGTGTTTATGTTTTTATGATATGGCTTATGAAAGTACAAAATTTTATGTCTAATATGTGTTATAATCTGTAAATTGGTATTGGATTGATTATGTTAATATGTGAAGAAACGAAAGCGGCGTAGTTTAAATCATGTTAATCGGTTAAGTAACGAAGCCGTGGCGATCGAATTCGCTAAATGTGTTTAAAACATGAAAATAGAGTATGAACATGTGTTTTGGGTCAAATTTTAGGTTGGTTAATGTTTTTATAAATCGTTATAATTTTAGTATGTTATAGTTCTATGAATTACGAGTCCATAGAATCGAAAACCAACTAATTCGGACTTAAAACGAGAAAGTTATGGCAAAAACTGTAAACTGGGCGAGGCCGAGCGTGGGCGCGCCCAAAGTATGTCAGGTGTGACTGCTTTGATCCGTTTTGGTAAAACGGTCATAACTTTTTCATACAAACTCCGATTGAGGCGATTCAAGATGATCCGGAACGAGGACGAATAGACCTACAACTTGTGTTCTTTATATTTTTCAATTTGAGGTCATTAGAAAGGGTCAAAATGGTCATTCTTGGGATTGTTGTGTTTTCGGAGGCAATCGGAGGGCGTCGGGCATGCACGTATGCAAGTGTAGTGCTTCTGACAATAAAAGATGTTGTTCTAAGTTATAAAACATGAATGTTAGTAAATATAATGATACTTAACATTGATAAATGATGTATTAGATAAGTTGTATAAGCATACTAAGTATACACAAGAGAGACAAATCAGGCGTGTGATGAATAAACGTCGAAACGCCGTGACAAGTGTTAATGAACGTAAAAAGTGTTTTAAGTCAAATGAAATGAATATTATAAGATATGAAATGGGGTTAATATACAACCAATAATGATTCCTAGCAAGACTTAAACATTTGAGTGAACTTCCAGTATGACTAAAAAGAAGTATAGTGAGATATAAGTCGAAAGTTAACACAATCAAATTGAACATTGTGTAGTGATAATAGGAAGGGTTATGGGATATAGAGTAAGTTTACATTACAACTACTATGCATTGCTAGGTGACTAATAGTTGATGTGTACGATTATATAATTATGTAGGGCACGTGAAGTGCAGATAGCTGTAAGCTGTTAAACTATTGTTGGTAAACAACGATCAAGGCAAGTCTTTCAGTTCCTATTTGCTATGTGAAATTGATGATTAACTGTTTTAAGTCTTTATTTCAAAGAGCATGATGTGTTGTGTATATGTTGAAAGTATGAAACGTTAAAGTCAACTTATGACTACGTTGATTGAGTAAAGCATGCTGATTGAGTAAGGAACTCAATCTTTATACTTGTTATATGAACTGTAGCATGTATGTTATGTTAGTCCAATGTTTATGAGATATATGTTGAGCATGTTATTATATGCTACGTGATGCATGAAAACTGTTAGATTTTGCTAGGCTGTCGAGCTCAACCTTGCAAATAACCATTTTTACAGGTAAAGGATTAAAGGTAACACTATGTGGTACTTGAAAGACATGAATCAGATGTAATACACAAAGATTACTATTTTAGATAAAGTTGTTATTTCTTTAAACCATGATTAAGATTCATGAGATGTACTCAACGTTTTATGTATGTATATTTTATGTTGAGTTGTAAAGTTAAAGTTTGAACCGTCTGATGTATAAAGGATATCGATTTGATATGTAAGTACATATAATAACTTTGATTAAACGAATCATAAAATAAGATTGATTCAAAGATATGTAAATGATAAAGGTTTTGATTCAAGGAATTAAAGTAAGATGACAGAAAAGTTTAAATTATTCCGCATTTTATTAAGCTTAACATTGAATTATGATGTAAAATCAAAAGTTAGACGTATTGTTAACGACCGAAGTCGATAATTAAATTGTATGAATTTTGGGGTCGTTACACTGAGAACATTCAAGATCTGTGAACACAACCAAGCAAAGAGTGAAACAATCAAAGAAAAAGAATGTCCCATCAAAATACTTAATCATTCACACACTCATCATCATGCATCATAAATGTCATATCTAAATTTAATATATGCATAAATGTGATTATTGATGCAAATGTGACATAAATTTAAGAATATGAGGGATTGAGATCTTGAGAAAATTGACCTAGCAGGACCCAAACAATAATGGGTACCAAAAATAGAAACTTACCTAACCTGTAGGTATTTGATCTATCTGACCACATAAGGAATGCTAAAGCAGATAGCTTCAGTCACAAGGGTTCAAACAACTGCAAGGTCAGCTGCTTAAGAAAGGAAAATATAGCCACAAATCAAATAAGTCTTCACTCATCTCGATCGTAGAGTCACTACCGATTGTAGAGTTCATACTTGCCAACCCATCAGAGGTTTATTCATCCGTGATGATTTCAGCCTGAAGTTGTTGATCAGTCTGAGGAAGTTCTAGATGCAAATGATGAAGATGGTAAAACTTAGGGAGCAAAATGAAGAAGTGTAATACTTGTAAGAAGATCTGAGATAAACCTGAAGGATAGGTCAACCAGAGTACATGCTTGTTAACCACTCCACAAATATCAAGACCACTTTTGTCAAGATCATAGAGACAGGAGCTAACCCAAAACAAAAATATCCCAGTTAAAGAGTCCTAAAAGTCTGTGGCTGATATACCAAATGAATCCTTACTCCTATTCGTAGAATACCTAAAACTCTAAGACTGATAATCAAGTCTCACCATCTCAATCTAAGATTCCCCCACAATCAACATTCCAATCGTAGAGTATAAGCATACTAAACTCTACGATCGTAATACTTATCAGTACACTTTCCTAACCATACAAGTGACATACCACTGACAAATGCCAACATCAAGTACTTCAAATGATGATAAACAAACTTTGACAAAAAGCCTATTATAATGATATTCTTACCACCAAGTATATACAGTCCTTTTAATAAGCGCCCCAGGGACAAACCTAACCCTTTGTGCAGTCTAAGAGGTTGACCCTTCCTGAGCTACCTTAATAACCCAGAAGAAATGTTAAGACATAGCTCATCACAAGAATCAGGTTAGACAATGATCGTAGAATATGATCAGCAGTAAACTCAACAATCGTAGCCTCGACGATCGTAGTCTTCCCAAAGGGAACACTAGCTCAAGGGGAGCTAAGGGCAGATCAGTATTTTCCACACCATTTAAAATCATGGAGCTCTGTAGAACTCGACACGTGCCCCACTATTCAGATCGTGTGGAGAGAAGTTACAAGTACAGTTTGAAAGGGCATTTTGAAAATTCAGCTCAGAATTTCAGTGCCCTAACTCTCTTGGGGAGCATCAGTGGTTAAACCATGCAACTCCAAGATAAGGATTAGTGCGAAATCAGTCACTGAAGCATCTCTCAGAAGACGATCGTTGAGTTGACAAAGAAAATTTTAGAGTCCATAGCTATCTCATCAAGCTACTCTACGTACTGAAAAAGTCAGCGGTCAGCCTACGTCAGTAATGCTTATTTTCTTAAAAGAAAATTAATACTGAAAAACTAATAAGTTTATGGGGAGTTATAGTTTCTTACTGGGCATCGTGCAACCAATGACTGTTTGACACATCATAGCTTATGCAGAGTCAGAAAGAACTATTTTAAAGACAAATTCAAAATCTCCAAACAGTTATCAAAAGCTATAGACTTTCATAAACAGTTATCACAAGGAGAAAGAGACTAAGCATGACAAACCTGATAAGTATTGAAGTTTAGGAGGGCTAGAGTAATCAGACAAGTTGTTAGTACCTAATATAAGTCAAGGCAAGTAGAAGTAATGAAGCACTGCACGAGTGGAGTAAGAGAGGTTCTACATTACAAATCCAAAGAACACTCTCAGAATCGTAGTGTTGTCTCAATCAGTTAACAAGCAATATTCAATAGACTGACTACGATCAAGTTCAATGTAATCTGCATCTGAATTGTAGAGTTAAGTCATCTAAGTATTGAAGCCTTGGCAATGTCTCAATGCAAAGACTGACAATCAAAAGTTGGATGTTGAAAGCATCGATGCAGAAGGACAACTCCTGATGTTCTGATCGAAGAATCAGAAAGAAGAAATAAAGGTGATTACCTGTCTGACACACTAAAGTGAAATTTCTGATGGGGTAGGTGAAACAGTAGACTGTAGTGTCAGAAAAGTGAAAAGGGGTTGTCATGTCACATCTGCAGTCTGCACCAAATAACTCGAGATATGTGAATCAATTCAAATAACTCCCAACGACTATAATCCGACAGGAAGCTTATGAAAGGTTATTTATCAGCAGAAGCTTCAGAGGAAAGAAAAGAAGTTTTGACAAGTTGTTGACTCTACGAGTTCTACAGAACAAAAACAGAATATGTCTGAGTGGCAGTGAGACTACGAAAGTAGAAGTGAAGCAAGTTAAGAGAAGAGCTTTAATAGAAAAAGGCTTCACTCAACAACAATGAGAATGCCATTAAGAATGTCAGCCAAGTTGAGAGACGAGAAGACCAAGATAATAGCATTCAAGAGATTGGCAGATCAGAAAGAAGATTCAAAGAGCCAGTCTACGAATCACCATGAACCACCAAGAGCTAAAGAAGAACAAATACAGAACCAAATCTATACACAAGCTAGCCAAGGTTCAGGGGATGCTAAGTGCCAGACGAAGCAGACCAAAGATGCAAAGACTTAGCAAACCTCAAGTGGTGAAGGAGTACACACTGAGATATGAAAAGGACCAACATCAAGATCAGCCGCATTAAGGAAGAAGTGACAAACTGTTAAGTACTCAAAGAGATCGATCTTCATGAATAACTTATTAGTATGTCCAATGGTGATCCAGTCTCGATGCAGAATCCAAAGAGGATCACAACAAGCTGCCAAGAATCAAGAATGAACAAGCTTAAAGTTATCTTGGCAGCTCAGCACCAACAAAACTGAGTTCCAAGGCTAGAAGGGTCCTTGTCTAAGGGACTAAACTGAGTTCTAAGGCTGCAGGCCTTGAAGAGTTCTTAATGAACTGGAGTTCCAAGTCTGCTGGACTTGAGTGGTTCTTAGTGAACTAAAGTTCCAAGGCTACTGACCTTGAAGGAATCTTAGTGATTCAGTGATGTAAAGACTTCCTCAGTGGAATTCCTACTCGTTGAAGCAGAAGAGCGGATCAAGAGCTTGAGTCTCTGAACCACTTAAAATCCCTTGTGTCTTTTACATTCTGTCATTTACATTATAACTGCTATAACTGCTATCAACATGATAACCACTTATAACTAAACTAACTCTAGACAAATGGTTAACATAACATCTATGAAGGGGAATCTTAACTTATTCCGCTGTGTTTAAAATAATTCCTAAGTTTGTCATCTGCTATTTACTCAGCAATGCAAACTAAAATGGATAAGATTTTTGAAATTAAAAAGTATCTATTCAACATCCCCTTCTAGATCTATTGTGTGCCCTCTGGGAACTAACAAGTTCAATTTTAACAAGATATAGTAGGGATATTTTGTAAAATAGGTTTTTCAAACCCTTGTGCTCAATTATAATTGAGGCCTTTGATACTTCAATTTTATTAACGTGATCGGCTTGATTGCTTTTATTTTCGAGATGCGAGGCATCTTCGAGAAAATAAGATACATAGCTGTGCCGAAACTCCTTGCAGGCATATGAGCCATTTAAGGAAATTCAGACACCGTGTATATATATATATATATATATATATATATATATATATATATATATATATATATATATATATATATATAAGCAATAAAAAGCCACAGATCGACGATCCGGGCATACCCACAACACAACTCTCAACGTTAGTAGATATATGTATATGGAAGTAGGAAAAAGCTTAAAAATTTGAAAATTTTTACAGTTGACTGCCAAGAAGACTTCAGATAGCTTTTGATGAATAAAAACTTTGTTTCCGTCGGTTAAACTTCAGTATGTAGTAAAACACAAGCTTACAAGTGTTTAGAAAGAAGAATCACTCAGTTTAGATCACTCTAAAAGTGTTTACAGGCTGAAATGGACAGAATTTTCTCTCATTTTCTTTTTTTTTTTCAAATGAGCTGCCAAGAGCTCATATTTAAAAACCAGATGGCCGCAGGTCTAGCCGCAGCAGTTGCGGGTCTACTTGCGGCTAACCAAATTGCCCCGAGCTATGCGGGTCCTGTTATCTCGAAGTACGTGCACTTTGGTTATGCGTTATCCACTCGAATCTTCATAACTTTCATTTCGGGAATCCGATAAAGGCGTGCTGTACCTTTTTGAGAAGCTATTGTCGAGAGCTACACAATGACATGTGTTAGAGGTTGTATGAAGCCAGGAAGATGGGTCCATGACCAGATCTTCAAGCCTTCAAATTTTTTCCGATGTGTTGTCTTGTGTAATAGTCACTCGGGATTTGAGCTATAGTTCTTGTGGGACACCTTGTATGAAGTGTTGATTAAAATGATGTTGAGACGACGTGAATGTAGTACCGAGGTGGCAAAATGATGATTTTGCCCCTCACCGGGGTTATCTCCGACTTTACGTAGATGTAACAGTCGTTGCTCAGGGTTATCTCTGAGATTAGGCTGCTGTGCAATGCTGAATGTCCTTAGGGTTATCTCTGAGGTGTCTTGACCTCCCGGGGTTATATCTGTGGTTAAAATTGATTGTCCCGAGGTTGTCTCCGGGGTTAAAACTGATTATTCTGGGGTTATCTCCTGAACTGGAAGTGCTTCCCTCAGGGTTATCTCCGAGGTTAAAACAGAATCTCCCAGGATTATCTCCAGGACTGAAACTGAGTATCTCGGGATTATCTTTGAGATTGAGAACTGAGGATCCCAGGGTTATCTTCGAGATTGAAACTAAATTGACTTCTAGGGTTATCTCTGGAAGACGATTTTGCCCTCTTGCAGGGTTAGTAACAGGAATGCAAAATTTTTGAGTGTCTATGGATGCCCGTCTTTATCATATTCATGTAATGTAATGGCATGGATAGGATAAAGATAGCTAGACACTTGAAATGTGACAAGGTAAACATAATGCAAATGGAATGCAACATGATGCGAATGTTGATGCTGAGTGTATGAAGGAATGTAATGAAGGTTTCTCCATGATTGAGACCAGAGGATGTTGACATTTGGGGTTATCGCCAAATTTCTTAACCCTCATTTCATCCTTTCCACCGCAGATGTTCTTCTCATGTGCCAGAGACTCTTAGGGAATGGTGCTTTAATTGCTGAGGATCTGTATAACAGATTCCATCATCAGTCCTTCCCAATGAGGATGTTTTTCCATGATTTGCATCGTCGGGTCTTTCTGACGCTTTTTTGGAGTTACTGCCAACGACTTGTGCTACTAGGGCTGCCTAACCCTCTTTGAAATGTCCTTCAATGACTAAGATCATTAGACCACCTCCGATGCTTTGCTGGATTTAATTGCCAACGACTGATGATGTTAAGGCTGCTTGACCTTCGCTGAAATGTCCTTCAACGGCTAAGATCATCAGGCCACCTCTGATGCTTCGCTGGATTTAATTGCCAATGACTAATGATGTCAAGGCTGCTTGACCCTCGTTGAAATGTCCTTCAACGGCTGATATCATCGGACCACCTCCGATGCTTCGCTGGATTTAATTGCCAACGACTAATGATGTTAAGGATGCTTGACCCTAGTTTGAAATGTCCTTCAATGGTTGATATCATCGGGCCACCTCCGATGCTTCGCTGGATTTAATTACCAACGGCTAATGATGTCAAGGCTGCTTGACCTTTGTTGAAATGTCCTTCAATGGATGATATCATCGGACCACCTCCGATACTTCGCTGGATTTAAATGCCAATGGTTAATGATGTCAAGGCTGCTTGACCTTCATTGAAATGTCCTTCAACGACTGAGATCATCGGACCACCTCCGATGCTTCGCTGGATTTAATTACCAACAACTAATGATGTCAAGGCTGCTTGACCTTTGTTGAAATGTCCTTCAATGGTTGAGAATGCATGAAATCTCCGCTGGGGAATAGAGTTCTGATGAAATGTATGGTTTTGATTGCAATTACAACCAGGTTAATGACATTGGACCTTCGCGAGGTATAGCCAGAGGTAGCTTTAAGGTGTTGTGATCATTGGATTTATGAACCCTGTGTCTGGGTGAATACCAATGATTGATATGTAGACCCACAGTTTGGTCTCTAAAAATCAGGATTTCAGGCTTTTTCGCTTAATTGCATAACATTTTTTTCCTGATTCGACTTTTCAGCTTGTGGGACCTCCTTTAGAACTCAAATTTGATCTAGCTGGAGTGGGTGGGGACCACTTAGGGTAGTTGTAGGTAGACCCGCGACTACCATGAGTACACCCGCGACCCTTTGTTAAGTCACTTTCACTTGAAGACGTATAGAGAATCCAAGATTTCTTCTTTAGATCTACTGAGTTCGGGCTATTTATTATAAAATTCATCACCGTACAAGTGTTCTGCACTATCCTGGTAACGTTTACATGATTTCTTTTCCAGTTTTGACCGTTGGAAAGTGAGATATCACATGAAATGCTTCTAATATATAGTAATGAATATGCATGCTCATATGACTTGGCAAAAATTATTTAACATAGTAAATGTTAGTATTTAACCATGCTTAACGTATTGATGTGAAAAAAAATTGACTTTTGCAACAGTCAATTTGACACATTTTTCTGCAATTTTTTCATCCTATTTGAGGAAAAATGAGCAAAGGTTGTGAAGCAAAGTAATCCTGGTAATTAGGCTACCTATATGGATTATGAATTTGATATTTTTCATGCATATAGGATTTTTATGACTGTGAGTTGGTGTGCTGCTGAATGGCCACCTTGTCATGCCTACGCGCATGCGGATAGTCCTTTTTACAAAGGAGACTTTCGCGAAATTTTTTCACGAGTCTAGGCATTGAGTGAACATGCATTTTTAACTCTACTGTAGTCGTATGTTAAAGTAACACATGTATACATATAAACATAAAATGCATTTAATGAGCTCCAGGTTAGAATTTACCACACCCTTTCTGAGGTGATTTGGAGACTTTTGTCCAGATATATGGATCCAGACCAGTCAAGTAGGTCCCGTAGGACCTCTGCAGGTGTTTGGAGGGGAGCTTCTGATGTGCCTCGGTCTCGCCCAGCCCGATAGCCTCGTCGATTGACGGAGTCAATGATTCGTCCTATCCGAGTTAAGAGACCAAATGTTGAGGACGAGGATGAGGATGTACCGGTTGCGGATCATGCTCCTTCTGTTTCAATTCGCCGCAGGGAGCTTCCAATTATAAATGTGACTATTCCAGAGCTTCTGGATGATTTGAGTCATCACCCCTCGATCTATTTGTATGCGAACGAGGTAAAACCCGTGTTGATCTTCCTTTTTCCCATTTGTGAGGAGTAAGGGTTCTGATGTTGAATTGCATTGTGATGCAAGTTCTTGGCTTTACGCAGCCTCGAGTGAACTGGTTTAGCATACATTCTTTGTACCAAAATCTTCACGTAGAGTACCAAGAGATTGTGTGTGACGCCCCCAAATTCGGACCGCCACTTGGTCACTCGAATTCGGTTCATTACGTGCTAATGGCATACAAAATAACTAAAATTTCACGTTCACAACGGAAGATCTAATTTAGAATAATATACAATGATTTATTATAATTATTCTCTCAAGTCTTGCAACCTACAGTACTTAATAGATTACATAATAATATCGAATAACGACTTATTACATAATCCTACTTAAGCTTAAACATAGTCTGAAAACAGTCTTAATACAACATAATAGTCTTAAACATTAAGGAACAAGCTAGTCGGTAGTCTTGCCCTTGCCCTTGTCTTTCCTAGAGACACTTCCCTGTTCCGCCTTAACTGAAAGGTTTTAAATAAGCAAGAATGAGCACAAATTGCCCAGCAAGTAATATGCAACAAGGGTAAAGAGTTTTATAACACGAGTTTGAAATATCAAAGTATCATCTCTAAGATAGTTCAGAGTTTCAGAATAATATCATGAATAATGAATATCAACAATTCTTGAATCAAATCCTTGGAATAAGAACGATAATTCAATATAAATCAACAGATATATATGAATTCAAAGGCTATCAATGTATCCAACTGGATAAATAATTTATACTGAGCAGTCGCTAATGACTATTGAACATCTACTAGAATTACCAATATTAAACTGATAACCCAAAAGAATCAAGTATTATAGATGATCAGTCTACAATACTCTAAGTTATGCATAACACCATAGTAATATCCACTCATGTGTTGGGGTTTCCAACAACATACACTCCCCTTACCATAAGGGTTGTTCAACTCAGTTTTTAATATTTCTGCACCAGTCAATTAGTTTGGACAGTTTAATAAACATGCATATAGTCTAGCCGAATCAATGGCATAGACCCTTTCACAATATTCAAGAACAATACCAAGTTCAACATGAATAATAGTTTTCACAAGAGTTTAAGCATACTAGCTCAATTGAATGACTAAGTGGAATAATTCGTATTCAAATAGATAAGGTTTAGATACTTGCTTATAATATCTGTTGAATAAAGTAATGCAAGGGTTTAGGATACTTGCACAATGTAAATGATAGTTCAGATACTTGCCTTAAGCATAGTTTATCCACGTTAATAAAGCAACACTTTTGAATCCTATTCTGGCATATTATAAGTACAAGATGCTCATTAGCTAACACATTCTTTATCCAAGATTGACATGATTCAAGTATGCACATATGGTACAAAATCAGCTAATATGTTTATCACGAAATCAAGTATCTAGTTACTTTATAAGCAAATTTTTAAAGCTCAAGGTTAAGACCTTTTTACCTATGGACTTTCCTTATACAAGGCAAACACCATCATATTACTTAATCATCACATATATACATGTATCAGTAGGTTTTAAACCACTTTTAGCAATATAGGCATCATACAAGTTAACTGTCGAAAATCAGATTGCATAATCTCAGATTCCAGATTGGCGCAGCTGCGCCATGGCTAAGCCTAGGGCCGGCACAGCTGCGCAGCCCTCTGGCCTAGCTAAGACTCACCTGTTACCTTGAGGTTTCTGTCCAGCATGAACACAACATATATACTATCATGTCAAAGGTCATTTCGTGTTTCTTAAGTCAATATAGGTTTCCCACTTTCATAATATAATTCTAAGTTAAACATTTCAACAAGCTAAGGCCATTCAAGGTCATGAAACCACAAAGTCTAACATGCTTGCCTTCTGAACATACAAGGCAGTCATATTACTCATATTTTGCATGCTTGTGAGTATTCATAACACATATGTGTAATTAGCATCGCTTTGGTTGAAAATATACTTCATTTATGCTTCACTTGAATTACGATACTTAAGCATGGTGTATATATATTTATGCTACATGAGTGAGTCTAAGAGTATCATCAAACATGATCACAAATGTCAGATTCTAATCCTTGAGGTAGCATGTTAATATTCATGTTCACAGTTCTTATTTTCCGTAGTGAAGCTTACTAATAAGCTCAATATGTTCATGCTCCCTTACGAATCATATAAACACAAGTCAACAGGTTATTCATGCATTTCTAAATCATACCAACATGCTTGCAAAGTCAGTTTATAAACATGTCATTCATACTCATCAAGTTCGCTTCTAAAGTTTCTAAATTCATTTTAAACTACACACTTTTGTTAATCATGCTAATGGAGTAAAACATGCCCAACTTAGATTAATATACTTATATATACACAGTACACATGCTTGCATGCTAGTTTAAGCCATAATGATTGACCAATACTTAGCAGATTTTAAAACAAAAGGTTCAACTAAACTCTGGGGCCGGCGTAGCTGTGCTGCACCTCAGTGTTAATCCGACGCAGCTGCGCCATGTCTGGTTCGAGCCAGGAACAGTCTGCTTCGGCAGAACTTCAGCCCAACCGCAGAATTTATTCATGAATTCGATTCTAATTAATCATATATCAGTTTAAACATACTTATATGGTCATATAACAACTATATAACCATTACCCAACCTCATTATCATCCAACTCCACATAATTAAGAAATTGAAATTCAAGAACTCAAAAACTCTTTTTGGCAGAGAATGAAATGGAAAGCAAGGAAGAGGGATTACACCTCTGTAATGTGAAATGAACTTACTGCTAATGAACTCCCAATTTCTTAGAACACTTGTATGCTCTCAATTTCACACTTAGCAATTCTCAGCAATGGCAATTGGAGGAGAGTCCATATTTATAGAAGAAATTTTACACAGACATTGCAATTTTCCAGCGAATTAAACTTATGGATTAAAAGATTGCATGAAGGTTAAGAGAGAGTTGTTAGATGTTAGTTGAAAATCATCATCACCACCACTCCCCTCATAATCATAAGCTAGAAAAGCTTGGAAGAAAAAAAAGAAAATAGGCCTTAACCTTTATGTGATTCATGTGACTGAGAAATGAGGGCAAATGAGACACTAATTTTGGGATAATTTCAAATACTCAACATGCTTGCAACACTAGACTATACACTATACACAACTCTTATTCTTATGTTATATTGTATACACATATCATCCATACATTAGCTATAATTTAATGTCACAATATGATTTACATAATTAATATTTTAAGGTAGTAGATATTAATCATACATATAATCCATGTACATTTTATTTTAATGTCTACCCACATGCATATTGTCACATACGCATTTCATGATGTATTCCTATCATATAGTTTTAATAAATCTTAATATATGGTTACTATATATAGTATAGTCACATAAACGTCGTACTACACTATATAACACAGTTGTATTCCATAAATAATATATTTAATTATTGCACACTTGCATATAACAGTTAATATAATCTTATTATATTAATAACTTACTTATTTGTTTTATGTCAAATAAATAAATTATTCACTTCATTGATTAATTAACACCAATATTAATTAATCCATTCTTCATTGATTAATGTAATTATAAATCTCTATAACCATTAATTATCTATATAATTCTTATTATATTTATAGACATATTGCTAACAATAATAATCACACATCATTAATTAATTATCATTATCAATTAATCAATATTCTACAATAACCATTAACAATTAATATTAATTAATTGCTCACTTAATAATTCTTTCGTCGATTAAAATAAACATCACGCACTTTTATTCTATGGTTTATTAATGTCACACATATCACATAAGTGTTTCATTTAATTTCTATAGTAGAAAATTAATATCTTCAACCGATCATTGGCGCCAATTTGTACTACGCGCCGTACCCTGGCAGTGCCAAAGTAGCTTAGCCTCAAGCCAGTTTCAACATCCATCTCCATAATATTTCTTCACATCATAAATTAACTATCATACTAGTTTAAGAGCGTATTCCTTACGTGAAATTTATCAATATTCTTTAATAATAATGAACAATTAATATATATTAATTGTTTGCTTAACAACTCTTTCGTTAATTAATACCATCACTATTATTTCTCATCACGGTGCCACACAAGGCATCGCAACGAGTTTGTTACTACTCCACATTAATCACTTTAATATAATTGAGTTAACTTGCCTCATAACATGAAATCATTTATATTCAAATAAATATTTATTCCATTAATATATTCATAAGACATGAAAAATCTCGAGTATTACATTGTGCATGCTTGGGGTTTCGAGGCGTTCTTTTCCATCCTCCTCAATCGTTGTCCCTGGGGTTACCTTAGGGCGTTGTCTGAGTGTTGGTTTCACCAGACTCAGTCTTTCTATTTACTGGATTGTGAGGTGATGATGACACCGATGAATTGGCGGTTCATCACTAGGATGGAGTTTTTTGGGGTGCCAGTGCCTTGTGTGGCTGACATTTCCCCCACTGCCGTCAGATCCATGCTAGGAGTCCAGGCTATGGCCCTCAAAGGTAGGACAATCCATACTGGTCCTTTGAGTGTAGATGCCGTGAGCGAGGCTTTAACTGAGCCATTACCCGATGATAGGAGAGTTAGGGATTGCATTCTTTGGCGATTGTTCTTGATCATCCTCAAGGGTTATTTCCGAGCGGATAACTCTTCCACGGTGTCATTTGCTTTAGTCAGTGCCACACGGGAGGTGGACCGTATTGGAGAGTTTGATTGGGGCTCCTACACCTTTGCCTACTTGCTCAGGGGAATGCGTATGCGCTTGCAGGGCTTGATGGAGGCTTGGCTAGGATTTTACCCATTCCTGTTGATGAGTATTTTCTCTTTTGATTTCCCTTGTTCAGGTTGAGAGTGTTGACTGACCACAAATATTTGATCTTGTATTGGCAGTTTTGGGCCTATGAGAGGCTCCCATGTCTTCATCCCGTTAGCTTGTTAGGTTTAGACACCTATTCACGGGGACGGTGATGGCACCACTCCACTTTGACGGAGGTTCCTGTAGCTGAGGGTTTCACCCATTCACGCTTATAGTTGGAGTTATTGACAGCCGATGTCATTACATGGGTTCCTTACTCTGAGGACTATTTGACATTGGCTTTGAGGGTGGTTTCTCGATTGGTGTCGAGTATGTGATGTCCACCCGTCAGCTTCTTCTCTTCACAGATGGAGGTTGGGAGCTCTATTTAGGAGAGCGTACTATTAGGAGTACCACATGAGAGATTCGTATACCGATCTGTCCTCCTGCCAGGAGTTATTAGCCTTTGTTGTAGCCGCCGATCATTGATGTCCCATTGGTGGGAGTTGATGGCTTTGCTTTGTTAGAGGGAACATTCACTCAGAAGACATTTTATCGCTGGTGGTTCCCTCGAACCATCGGAGCTCAGACCCGCACCACACAGTTTATGGGGGATATGGTTCCTGGCTCCGTCATGATGGCAGATTGGATTGCCTGCATCCGAGAGCCTACTCATCTGACGCAGATTGACAGCTTGACCCAGTAGTTGGACCGACCACATTTTTTCATCCGACATTTGGGCAGAGATCCTTCTGAGGTGGATACTTTTGATCCATCCAGCTCTGGGGCTGGCCCCTTAGGTGACCCATATTCAGATGGTTTTGCCGGTGCAGATTGTAAGACCCCAACTTATTATAAATAAAATTGAATTTCCTCTATTCATTATCTTGAAATAATAAGGAGTTAATTTGATATAATGCTGTGGTTATGGGTGAAATGTGTAAATTTTGCAAAATAAGCAAGTGATTATAAAATATTCATTATTGTCGGGAAATATTCGTTTGGTCGTGGAATATTCTTACTGTTGGGGAATATTCGTACGACGGCGTAGCCATTTGTGGGTCCCATAATGGAAAACGGTCGAATGGAGAAAACGACTAGTTTGAGTTTTTATAAATAACGGGATAATTGTTACCGTTAACACTGTTGGAATACCCGGTGGTTAAAATACAGTAATACGTGTGGTTGCACAGTAGCACACAGTATTGCACAATATTATTGAATTATTAATCCTTACGTAAGAAGGCACTACTCAATAATTGTTACAATAATTACTGTTCAATATTTTATTTTATTGATTCAATAATTATTGCGTTGATATTTTATATTATTGTTATTTCAATAATTGTCACTGCACATTATCTCCATTATCAGAACAATAATTCATATTATTCGAATAATATTATTAGATAACATTATTGGCAATGTCTAAGGAGGTTCTGTCTAAGGAGATGTTTGGCCACCTAATTACGCGCCAGTAAAGAGAAATCCTTATCGGAAAGCCCCCTCTTTCCTAAGAACGACCTGGTTGTCATTATTGTGATTCTGTAATATTATTTGTAAATAATTAATTATTAATTTATGTGATAAGGAAATATTTATTTTATGTGGATATAAATGATGGATATAGTTATTGTGGTTATAAATAAAGGAATTAATGCTGAGGTATTTTATCAGTATTTTTGGCGGAATAAAGGTGCTGAAAATCATCCGTATGTGAATTTCGGTCATTATTTGTTTAGAATTTGGAAAAACTTTCTTCTACAAAGTTGTAGAGAATTAAATTTCTAATGAAAAACACATGTGATTTGAATTTTTCTGATAAAAGTGCTATTTATTATGAATTATTAAAGTTTCAGAAATTAAATATTTTTATTAAAATTATGGGTGGGACCCATTTTTGTTTTTGGTTAAAACATGTACTGGAATTTTTTTCAAAAGTGGAGGGCTGGTGGCTGGTCTTGGTAGGTGGTGTAGAAGGAGGAAAAAATATATATTATTTTATTAATTTAGTCTCCTTTGGCGTTCTAGCCTTTTCCTATAAATAGGGTGCTTAAATAGAATTGAAAATCACACCAGAATTCATAAGTTTTCTCTCTATATTGTAACGACCCCAAAATTCATACCATTTAAAATCTCAACTTCGGTCGTTAACCATACATTCAACCTCTAATTTTACATCATTATTCGATATTAAAAATCACTAAAATAGCAGAATATTTATAACTTTTGTACATTTCCTTCTTTATTGCCCTGAATCGCAACCTTTATATTACATCTCTTCGATTCAAATATATATCATGAATCGTTACAATAAACTGACTATACAAAGTCTTACATCATAAATAGATATCCATATACACTTGATAGCTCAATTTACAATTCAACAACATTTACATTCAAAATATTACATACATTTCTCATAAAACATAAGTAATCTTCGTGAATATAGATCTCTATAACTCACTTAGCACATATCCTTACCTTAATTTCTTGACCTGCAAAAGTGGTTATTTGTAAGAGTGAGCTCGACAGCCCAGCAAAATCTGACAGTTTTCATGTATCACATAGCACATAATAACATGCTCGATATACATCTCATTGAAGTAACATGGCATACATGCTTTTAATTCACATAGCAAATATCAAGATTGAGTTCCTTACACAATCATCATTCTTTAGCCAAAATAATGCAGTCATATATTGACTTTAACATTTCATGATTTCAACATGTATAACATATCATGCAATTTAATATAGTTCATCAAGTCCACGTAGAAAATAAAAACTGAAAGACTTGCCTTGATCGTTGTTTACCAATAACAGTTTAACAGCTTACAGCTATCTGTACTTCACGTTCCCTACGTAATTATATAATCACATCAAATATTAGTCACATAACAGCACATAGTAATTGTAATGTAAACTCTACTCTACGTCTCATAACCCTTCCTATCATAAATACACAATGTTCAACTTAATTGTGTTAACTTTCAACTTATATCTCACTGTATTTCATATTCGCAGTTCATTCAAGTGTTTAAGTCTTGCTAGGACTACTTATTGGTTTTATATTAAATCCATTCCTTATCTTATAATATTCATTTCATTTGAATTAAAACACTTTTTAAGTTCATTAACACTTGGCACGGCGTTTCGACGTTCATTCGTCACACGCCAAATTTGTCTCTCTTGTGTATGCTTACTATGCTTCTATAACTCATCTAATACATCATATATTAATGTTAAACATCATTATATTTACTATTATTCATGTTTTGTAACTTAGGACAATATCTTTTATAGTCAGGAGCACTACACATGCATATGTGCATGCCTGACGCCCTCCGATTGCGCCTGAAAACACAATAGTCCTAAATATGACCATTTTGACCCATCCTAATGACCTCAAATTGAAAAACTTAAGGAACAAAAGTTGTAGGTCTACTCGTCCTCGTTTGGGATCATCTTGAATCACCTCAATCGGAGTTCGTATGAGGAAGTTATGGCCATTTTACTACAGGAGGTTAAAACTGTCCTACCCAGACCACTTTTTCAGCGCTGGGGCGCGAGACAGTAGCGCTGGGGCGCAAATTATAAGCTAGCCAGTGGCGCTAGGGCGCGAAATTTGGAGCTGGGACGTGAATTTCGGTGCTGGGGCGCCGAAACTTGCAGAACCCAACCATCGGAGAACAGAACAACTAATTTCTGTCTATTTAACACTGCTAACATCTAAATTAACATGCTAACTTATATAAATTACACATATACACACTACCCAACATGCATATACTAGTTTTAACACAACTAATCAACTATACTAGGGAACTAAATATTTGAAAACACTATTTTAAAAACCAAAACTCCATAATCGATATATAAAATACAGTAAACTGTAATTCCATGGTTATAACCAATTTGATTCCTTTAAACTACGATTTTTTTGAAATTTATACCAAATAAACATACATGACCTTCAACTTCATAACTAGTTATCATGCAAAACATATATTCGCATATTTATTTTTCACTGTAAAACCAAGTTCTCTTTCTCAATGAACTTAATTTAGCATGCAACACACACACACACACACACACACACACACACACACACACACACACATATATATATATATATATATATATATATATATATATGCTAGTTGTATCAATTACAATTATAATTATTCAGGATTTCAAAATCAATTACATAAACATGATTTACAGACAACCTTTGTAAAAACTCATATACAGTGAAGTTGAGTTTCAAGAAACACAGATGCTATATAGTTATACTTTATACTTTGTGCTGAAATATTTGTGCACAATACATTATACGAATGACTTAACACCCTAAGTACCGAGCGTAACGCATATAGTCGTTACAAAACACTACGTTGCAGCCCAACATAGTGGTACAATAGGCTGGCCACCTACTGTACGAGTGGGGGGTGTTTCCAGTCTTTGTGATTGATAAACATTCTGCCAAAGAGGGTTTAAAGTGTGAAGAATCGGGGGTGAAGCACTATTAAACCTGGAGAATAGAGTTCACGGTCTTGTGACCCCTCAACATTATTTGGAATCTTTTAAATTCTTGAGTAATTCATACTACTTCCCAATTATTGAACAATTGTGGAAGATTCTTGTTATTCTGCAAGATGGAAGTGAAAAAGGACTTATAATATTTATTTCAATTGAATTGAAACACTTTTTAAGTTCATTAACACTTGGCACGACGTTTCGATGTTCATTCGTCACACGCCCGATTCGTCTCTCTTGTGTGTGCTTAGTATGCTTATACAACTTATCTCATATATCATTTATTAATGTTAAGCATCATTATATTTACTAACAATCATGTTTTATAACTTACAACAATATTTTTTATCGTCAGAAGCACTACACTTGCATACTTGCATGCCCGACGCCCTCCGAATGTCCCCAAAAACATAACAGTCCTAAAGATGATAATTTTGACCTTTCTTAATGACCTCAAATTGAAAATATTAAAGAACAAAAGTTGTAGGTCTATTCGTTCTCATTTTGGATCATCTTGAATCGCTTCAATCGGAGTACTTATGAAAACGTTATGGCCATTTTACCAGAACATGTGAAAACAGTCACACAAGTCACACTTTGGGCGCGGCCGCGCCCGTTTTCTCCCTCATGCCAGCGCGCTCGCACCATTAGGCAGCGCCCAGACGAGCGGCCGCGCTCCTGGGTGGCGCGTCCGCACTCGGCCTCGCCCAGTTTACAGTTTTTGCCATAACTTTCTTGTTTTAAGTCCGAATTAGTTGGTTTTCGATTCTATGGACTCGTTAAACTCTGAACTTCTAATCTGCAGAATAATTTTAACATTTCAAAAACTTTAACAAATCTGTTTAAGGGTTCTAATTCACTGTTCATGCTATACTTTAATGTTTTAAACATGTTTAGCGAATTCATTCGCTACGAATTCATTTTACATCCGTTTTGACTCGTTTTAGTTCATTCCAACTGGGTTGTTTTTGTTTCTTCACATACTAACATAATACATCATCAATTTAAGGTTTTCATCATGATTTCATAACTAAACTTTGACTCCAACTAAGCCATAACATACATATTTCATTAAGAACACAAGTTCTTCATCCTTAGATAGTTTCATGAATTTAATTACCTAAAAATTGCTTATAGATGATATATAAATATACCCATAAAAATATACAAACTATACTTCATCAAATTCAACTACCAAAAAACCTAATTACAAAGACTTTAGAAAACAAAAACCAAAAACTAGAAACATAGGAATTTACCTTTGATTCTTCTAATCTCTAGTTAGATAATTGGAAATCCTTGTTTAATCCTCTTTTTCCTCTTGATTCTCATAGTGTCTCTTCCCTCTTCTCAATTTTTCTCTAAGCTCTCTCTCCCTCTGTATTTTCTCTGTAAACTCTCCCTTCTCTCTTTGGCCAAACCCTTTTCACGTAAAAGTAACTAAAACCAACGCATAAAGCTAAACGTCTAAAAATCGATGTTTTATTAAATATAATAATGATATATTAGTTATAAAATTTAATATATTTTATTTATATTTTCATTTTCATTTTATTATTTATTATATTGGAAATTCAAAATTCAAAAGCAATAAGGCTTCGTTTGGCAAAAACACTTTTAAAATAAAGACTTAACATTTATAAGCCTTGTTTGGTAAATCCATTTAAACTACTTTAATTTTACTTTAATAAATCATTTATATCATAGTTTATTGTCCCACATTGTTTACTTAGATTTTCATATCCAATCTTAATTAAATAAATAAAACTAATTACGATAAAATTATAATTTTCATTATAATTTTACTTAATAAATTAACATATCACTTTAATTACTAAATTATATTAAAACAACATTCTAGCAAACTATATAATCCTTAACAACTCTCTAATTTAGTTATTAAGTTAAATTAGAGTACTATCTCATAAATTTAATTCATCACTCATTTATCTTAACTAAGTTAATTTTCATAACTCATGAATTATTTACCTCATGAATTATTTACTTACTAATAAATAATCCAACAATTAGCTACTAAATAACAGACACATCAATTAAAAAATATTTATTTAATTCAATACATATTTGAAATTACAAATAAAATTCTGGATTGTTACACATGTGATTGACAAAGATGAGATTTCAGTGGATCTATCAAAAGTAGAAGCTGTAATCAATTGGGAACAACCAAGAACACCATAGGAGGTGAGGAGTTTCTTGGGATTGGTCGGTTATTATAGAAGATTTATTTAAGATTTTTCCAAGATAGCCACCCCATTAACAAATTTGACAAGGAAAGCTATGAAATTTGTTTGGACGAAAAAATGTGAAGAAAGTTTCCAGGACTTGAAGAAGAAGTTAAGTGTGGCACCTGTGTTGTCATTACCAAATAGTACAGGAAATTTTGTGGTGTATAGTGATGCCTCACACAAAGGATTGGGTTGTGTCCTTATGCAGAATGGCAAGGTTATTGCATATACATTAAGGCAACTGAAGGATTATGAGAAAGGGTATCCGAATCATGATTTAAAATTGGCTGCAGTGGTATTTGCTTTGAAGATATGGAGACACTATCTCTATGGAGAGTAATGTGAGATATACACGGACCATAAAAGTCTAAAGTATATTTTCACTCAGAAGGACCTGAACATGTGTCAGAGAAGATGGATAGAATTGATAAAAGATTACGATTGTGAGATCTTTTATCATCCAGGCAAAGCAAACGTGGTTGCAGATGCGTTAAGCAGGAAAGGTCAGGAAAAACTGATGTTGATAACCACTCAGGAGGACCTCATTTTAGCAATAGAAAGGTTAGAGTTGGAAATCAAATTTCCACAGGAATCCGATGAACAACTATTCCAGATAGAAGCTAGTACAACTTTGGTGGACAAAGTTAAGAACGCTCAGCTACAAGATGAAGAATGTGGGAAAATAAAAGAGAAAGAGGTTGAGGGTAGTGATGCGAAATACAAGATCGATAGTGAGGGGCTACTACGGTACGAGAGAAGAATCTGGGTTCCAGCAGTACCAGAGATTAAAGATGAAATCTTGACCGAAGCTCATAATTCAAGATACTCGATTCATCTGGGAAGTACGAAGATGTATCAAGACTTACGACGTCATTTTTGGTGGCCAAACATGAAAAGAGATGTCACAGAATGTGTCGCGAAATGCTTCACATGTCAAAGAGTCAAGACCGAGCATCAAAGACCAAGCGGATTACTTTAACCGTTAGAAATACCAGAATGGAAGTGGGAACAGATCATAATGGATTTTGTGGTGGGTCTTCCAACTACTCAGAGAGGATGCGATGTGATTTGGGTGATAGTGGATAGACTGACAAAATTAGTGCACTTTTTACCAATAAAGATTAGGTTCAATCTTGATCAGTTGGCAAGATTATACGTTAAAGAAATCATTTCGAGACACGGGATTCCAGTGTCGTTTATGTCCGATATAGATCTGCTATTCACTTCAAACTTCTGGAAGAGACTACAAGAATGCATGGGAACACAGTTGCGAATGAGTACGGCTTATCATCCACAAACAGATGGCCAAAGCGAACGAACGATACAAACATTGGAAGATATGCTGAGAGCATGCATCATAGACTTCAAAGGGAGCTGTGAAGAACATTTACCTTTGGTGGAATTCTCCTACAACAATAGTTACCACGCAAGCATCGACATGCCGCCTTACAAAGCATTATATGGCAGAAAGTGGAGAACTCCACTGTGCTGGGATGAAGTCGTTGAACGTCAACTGTTAGAACCAGAACTGGTATAACAAACTATTGAGGTTGTCAAAGTCATTAGGACAAGATTGGTAGCAGCTCAAGACTGACAAAAAAAAGTATGTTGATCAACACAGGCAAGATCGTGCATTCGACATAAGAAGTTACGTATTCCTAAAAGTTTCTCCTTGGAAGGAGAAAATTCATTTTGGTAAAAAGGAAAAGCTAAGCCCGAGGTTTATAGGACCTTTTGAAGTGCTGCGATGTGACGTCCCCAAAATTAGGTATACATCACTCATCTTGAGTCGCCAGATACATGGTACAGAATTCAAATACAACTTAATAATACAACTGTCGTGTACAATATGACAGAACATAAATTGAGTGACTTCTCACATAAGCATTAATAATCAATACCGTGTGCTACTATGTAACCACACGTATTACTGTACTTTTACTACCGAGTAGTTCAACAGTATCAACGGTAAAACTTTTACCGTTATTTTTAATAAAATATTTTTGTCGTTTTCTCAATCCGACAATAATTCCGTTGTGGGGTCCACCAATAATTGTGTCGTCGTACGAATATTTCCCGACAAAAATAATATTCTCTGACCAATCGAATATAATACAACAACTTGCATACTTTGCAAAATTTATAAATACTACCCACAACTATAACATTATCTCAAATTCACACCATAATATTTAAAAAAATATTTCGAAAAAATTAAATCTTTATTCATAAAATCTGGGATTTCGCATGCGAAGAGTTGGAGACGTGGCTTACGAGGTAGCTCTACCTCTAGAGTTGGAAAACGTTCACAATGTTTTTCACGTTTAGGTGTTACGACCATATAAACCCGATTATAAACACGTGATCGAGTACGAACCGTTGTAGTTCGATAAAGACTTGTCTTATGAAGAGGTTTCTATCCAGATAGTTGACAGGAAAGAACAAGTGCTCAGGAA
This sequence comes from Panax notoginseng, assembly GCA_016801055.1. Lineage (NCBI taxonomy): Eukaryota > Viridiplantae > Streptophyta > Magnoliopsida > Apiales > Araliaceae > Panax > Panax notoginseng. The sequence goes on along the minus strand of CM029014.1, from coordinate 76,243,742 downwards.
TAAAGTTATACCTTCCGTGAAGGTGATATGGAGGAACCACAATGCTGAAGAAGCTACGTGGGAACTCGAAGATAAAATGATGAAAGATTACCCTGAGTTATTTGTTTAGTCTGTGTCTTCGATTTTGGGGATATAATCTTTGTAAGTAGGGAAGAATGTAGCGAATGAGTTGTTTGAGTTGTGATTCTGGGGACATAATCCTTATAAGGAGGGAAGGATGTAACAATCTAGATTTTAATTGTAAAGTTTAAATATTTATTTGAGTTATATAAATATTTAATGGATGTGTTTATCGTTGAATAGATAATTGTTGTTATTTGATTTGATTTGTTATGATTAATTATTTGTTTAATAAATAATTAACGTGTTAAGGAATTTAATAATTATGGGATAATATTCTAATTTAATTTAATAATTATGTTAGAAAGTTTATAGTGATTAAATGAATTATTTAAATATTTTATTTAATTTATTAAATAAGGTGTGACAAATAACTATATTATAAATAGTTATTAAAATAAATTAAAGTAGTTTAATTTGGCTTTTACCAAACAAGACTTAATGGTATTAAGTGTTTAATGTTTAAAGGGTTTTGCCAAACAAAGCCTTATGACTTTTAGATTTTAAATTCTGAATTATATAAATTAAATAAATAAAATATAGATTTATAGCCTATATGATATAACTTTTTAACTGATAATAGTTAATAGGCTTATAATTGCCATGTCAGTTTTTATATTGACGCTTACTTATTTATCAGTTAGTTTCCTTTACGCTCCTGTTATTTGTTAAGTCTGAGAGGAAAAGTTACTGAGGATTTAGAGAGAATTGTCAGAGAAAATTGAGAGAAAGGCAAGGTTGTGTTTTTCAAAAACAAGTTCTGAGTTCAAGCTAGTATCAGTGATTAACAACGATTTCTTAACAACAAAAGGTATGTTTTAAAACCTTAACATATGTGTTTTAAGTTATAATTTATATGTCTCTGTGTTTTTGAAGTTCATTCACTGTGTATAAGGTTTTTTACAAAAATTGTCTGTAAACCATGTTTTAGAATTGGTTGTGATATTACGTGTATTTGTAATTATAATTGTTGTAACTAGCAGGTATATATATGTATATATGTTTTGAATGCTAAATTACATTCAAAGAGAAAGAATAATTGTTTTTACACTGAACAACATGTATGGACGTATGTTTTATAGGATAACAAAAAAATTAGTATGTGATTGCATGCCAATTGTGAAATTGAACGTCATGTACGTTAATTGGGTATGAACTGTAGGGGATCGTAGTTTAAATAATCAAACTGGTTTGTTATATGGACTTACAGTGTTCACTGTGTCAAATATATCAACAATGGAGTTTTGTTTTTAAAACAGTGTTTTCAAAGAATTAAGTTTCTGATATTGTTGTTTAATTGCTTTAAATTAGTATATGTATGATGAGTAAGTGTTTATGGGTAATCTATATGACTTATACGTCTTAATTTAGATATTAGCAGTATTAATTAGTACAGAATTTAGTTGTTCTGTTCTTTGTGGTTAGGTTCTGTGAGGTTCGGCACCTCAGCGCCAAAGTCAGAGCCGCAACCCAACACTTTGCGCCGCAGTGCCGAAGTCAGTGTCGCAATGCCACACTTCGCGCCGCAGCGCCGCTGCCTGGTATAGTTCTCGCGCCGAAGCGCCACTTTGCGCGCCGCAACACGACCCACAGTACAAACTGTGGCGCCGCGGCGCCACTTAGAAGAATGGTCCGGAAAGGCTTTTGTCTTGCACAAAAGTCTGTATTTGTTAATGTAATGAAATGTGATGTCTGTTAAACATGTAATAGTATTACTATAAGTATTATAGTGCTAGGAAAGAATATGTTGTTAACACTTAACGAGTGTTGTTATTATTTATTGATGTAATTTGATTAAGTGATTTATAAATCAAACCATACGTGATGTGGATATGTAGAGTATGGGTAGTGACTAATGATATCATGATGACATATGTATATTGGAAACTTGTGATTCGAATTATAACAGTTTAGCCTACAAGCAAGGCGAGTCTTCTAAACCTAAACCTTCGTTGTGCAAATTTACTTATCTTATCTCGATTATATTGATCAAGTTATTCTTGTTGTTAACTTGTTTCGTTGAACAAGTTATTATTTCTAGTTCGATTACAATTATGCAAGTTTTCCTAACTCAATACTTTCATTGAGCTAGTTCTATTAATATGTTGTGCAAATTTTTCTAAACCTAAACTTGTTATTTTTAGCATGCAAGCATCTTTATTCTGATTAACAAGTTTATCGTTCAAGTTATTACTTATTATGCATGCTTAATATTCAATTCTATGATTTTAACCTTAGCTTAATGTTGTTCAAGGCAAGGTAGGTTATATTATTCAGTACTTATGCTATTAGATTTTTCCTAAAGCATGAACTTAATACACCATGTTCATTCAATTGTGGTTTATTCCGTAACATAGTGTTATTACCTTTCATTCAACTAATCCTTAGTTGATGACCGTTGAATTCTAAATTACCTTAAAACATAACCAAACCAAACTTACTTTGGTACGGACTTGTATTCTAAATACTGAGATGAACAACCCTTTTATTAGGGGTTTACGCTTAGCGTTGAAATATTTGTGCACAATACATTGTACGAAGGGCTGATCCCCCTAAGTACGTGGAGTTCTTATAGGCTTATGACTGTTAAAGTTTAAGTTGAAAGAGTACTTATAACTGTGGATTTAGTTCGTGGTCATTAGACCCTCAGTTGTATGTTTCAGAACGTTAATAGAACATATTGTTCAGTTCTATTGAGCCTATTATTTGGCAGTTGATGTACAGTTTTATTCAATTTCATTTCAAGTGAGCCTAGTTTGCTCACTCTTGCTTATATAACTATTACAGCTAAAGTTGAGAAGGTTGACGTACCTAGCACCAGTAAAGGAAAGAAAAAGATGAACAAGTACTGAAGACTTGTAATCATTTTGATATTCTATTATCAGACTTTAGTTTGAATGATTGTAATGAAGTTTATTTCTTTTCCGCATTTGAATGATTGTATGTAAATGTTAGATAACCTGGGAGATTTTTATTAATGTGATCTTGTATGAGCAGGTTTATTATTCAATTTTATTATGATTGGGTAGTTAGATATGAATGTTTGTATAAAGTGAACATCGAATCCTGTGGGAATGAGGTACCAGGATTTGGGGGTGTCACAGAAAAAGCAATCATTGCCGAAGGAGGAAGTGAAGCTGTGTTCAGGTATCATTAAGAGAAGAAGAAAAAGACGAATGAAAGAGGTAGCAGCGGAGGAAGTAGCTCTAATAAGAGTAAGTGGAAGGACAATACTGAATCTGGAGACAAGTCAGGAGATAATAGGAAGAGAGGCGAGTCATGTGCAAATTGCGGTAAAAAGCATTTTGGAGTATGTTTGAAGGGAAAAGGAGTGAGTTTTAACTGTGGACAAGAGGGACACATCTCTCTAAATTGTTCAAATCCAAAGAAGATACCAAGTTATTTTTTATGTGGATCACTAGAACATCAAATTCGTAACTGTCCGAAGAAGAATGCAGAAAGAGGAAGCAACAATAAAGGAAACAGCAGTGGAACACTGGCGATCAAAGGACCTACTCAGCCGGGAAGACCGACAATGTGCACGTTCAACATGACGTTACAAGATGCAGTAGCTGCCCAGGAGGTGGTGACAGGTAATGATTTAGTTGAGTAAATGAATTACGCGAGAAATATTGGGTAGATGTAGCTGTGAATGGTTTTCTTTTATAGATCCCAAGTCACAAGTTAGTATATGAAACACAAATTAATATTGTGTTGATATTAATGAATTGATGATACAATTTTAAAAGATATTAGAGAGTAAGAAGGCGGTGATTCCGAGGACGTAATCCTTATAAAGAGGGGAGAAAGTGAGAACCCAGAATTTCACATAATTCAAAATTTTCGAATAATTTTTTTTTAAAAAAAAGAAAGAAAAGAAAGTACTTGAATCATATAAGTGTATATGATAATTATGCTAGATAGTTAATTTATTAATAAGAAGTATACTTAATCATTTTCAAGGAAGAGTAATGAAAGTTATGTAATAAATTAACATAACTTGAAGGTTAGCCTTGATTATTAAATTAAAAGGATTTACAATCCTTAAGTAATTGATTATTGATATGAGTATGTATGTGTTTATAACTTATTAAGTCAATTTGGGCTAATAAGTTAATAAACTAGGGGAAATATGTTAGGACATATGTGAATTATGTACGCGATTGAGTAAGTATGTATTATATAATGTGTATACTTTTATTTTGTAAAGAGATGAAGAATAAAGTTATGTAACCTAATACATATATTAGGTATGATAATGAAATAACCTAATTGGTTATAATTTAAGAGAATGATAGTATTTAACAACATATACTAATCCTAAGAGATTTATTTAATACATCTCAATTAATTAATTTTATAACCTAAGAATAGCAAGTCTAATTGGGTTATGAAATTAAAGATATATGAGTAAGAAATTAACTTACTAATGTGTGTAAGGGAACCCTAATTCAATATGGGGGAATGGATAAAAATTAAAATGTATAAAATATGTTGAATTGCAAGCCCAAAGAATTAGAATTTCTAGCCTAAATTATTAGTTGATTGGCCCAACTCTTAGCCTAATTGCGAGGGGACCTTTTGGACCATTAAGTAAGCTAAATGAAGCTTAAAAGATAATAAAAAGGGGCCCTAGAAGGCCATCACGGCCGGAATTTATATAGAGGAGAGAAAGGGGGAGACATGTAATCATTACATTACTTTAGTTGGTGAACTAACTTGCTAGGTGTCAAGCCTTGGTCTCATTCTTATCTTTTTCATCCAACCCACAAGTTAAACTAAGAGTGCAAGCAAGCTTAAAATGATAAGGAGAGAGAGGAAGAGTGAGACATTGGATGATGATTATAGATACACTAAATATATCTATACAAAATTACTAACATCAAATTTCCTTTCTCTTACATCTTTTTATCTCATTTCATATTCTTAAGTTATCAAAGTAAGACCGAGAGAGATAGAGAGAGAGGGAGAGAGAGAGAGTGCAAGAGGGATTCGGCCATAATAGGGAAAGAGAAAGGGAGAGTTTTGATAGTTACTTAGTTCTTTAATCTAAGTATTTGAAAGAAGAAGAACAGGAATCAAGAGAAGGTATAAGGATTTCTATTTGTATATAGATTAAATTTCTTTTTATTTTGATTTAATTTTTGATAGTATGAAGTTTTGATTTTGAAGATAAAAACCTTAGATTTATATGTTTAAAGGTGTTTCATGTTTAGATCCAACTCTTTTGTAGACTAAAAGTTGAATCTAAACTAAGGAATATGAGTTAGGCTTTTCAAAAGTTAGAAAATCAAAATTTTCTTAGCTTTTGTTGTGTTTGATCTTGTGTTTGTTGATTATTTGGTGAATTAAACCATGGATCATGTTAGATCCATGAGTATATGAGTTATTTTGAGTTAATATGATGAGTTATGTTGGTTTTATGGGAGATCATGAAAGTTTTCATACAAAACATAAAGAGTTGAAAAATAGATTTTTGAGAAAATAAAGTATGATATGGAAATGACCATATCTCTCATTCTACTTTGCATTTTTGAGTGTAGTCAAGTCCTAGAGTTAGATCTATGAGTTTTCTAACATCTCCAAGTGGAATCACTGAAAAATGTGTTGTAGATTTTCGAGTGGACTGATTTTAGTAAAGGATGAAAAATCTAAAAAATGTCAAAAATAAACTGTCCAAAATTTTGTAAATGCTATTTTGGCCACTTATTTATCGAGATAAAATCCGGACTTTTGGGGGATGAAAATATTTGGGATAAAGTAGGTTGTGTCCAAAAATGTGTTTATTCCGACTTAAAATGAGCAAGTTACGACTATTTCAATTTTTACGTTTTCCCAACGGAAATCGGTGTAACCGGAGTTGTATAACTCCGATGGCCTTGAAATTTAAACTGTAAGCCCATGTTAACATATGTAAGATCCCGTCAAGAGTTGAGAATTTCTTGAGTTAAGCACGAGGTAGCTAATTTCTTAAGGAATTAACTAAAAATTTATTTTTGAAAAATACTTAAGGGAGTTGAAAAATTCTAGAAAAATACTCTTTGTATATGGAATATATGTATATATGATTGGCCAAAAGATTAAAAAATAATAAGCTGATTTCATATTTTTGTGAGTAGTATATTTCAGCTTCCCGAAAAGAACATTTCAGGTTGCTGAAAAGGAAAACTGAAATGTCAGGAAGAGAAGTCAGTTTTGTTTTACCTTGCTAAAATAGAAACTGAAATGATATATTAAGTCTACTGAGTTCATAAATAGTTTGTCAAGTTATATTACGAACTTATAAATGAACGAGTAAGTGTTAAGTCTAAGATAGTATAGTGTACTCACTAATGATTGGTTATGTGATTTCATGTTAAATTGCTATGAGTAAGATATGTGATGCTAATTAAGAGATCGATCTTATCAATGATAAGTCTTACAAAAGAAGTTAACTTAAATTGTGTAGCAGTAGTCAAAGAATCAGGCAAGTTTCCTAACTCAACTTGGGTTATTAATTTCAAAGCACGATTAGTGGATAATTATTGTTGATTATTCACATCTATAATGATTATTGTTATTTGCACGTAGTGCAATTGATTCTTGTTCAATTATTTGAACTATTTATAAATCATGTCTCAGCTAATTGTTTTGGCGAGAATAATATTTGTTAAAGTATGAAATGTTCTATTTTGAATTGAATGAGAAAATTGACTTCAAAGTCCGGTCCGGTCCGGACCGGTCGGGTCGTGGTCGTGACGGGCGGGTTCGTGATATATATTTTTTATCATCACAATACTACGTCGTTTTGACGACGGTTACATGCGAAATTTTTCTATAAATAAACGGTGTGGGAAAGCATTTAAAAGATAACTAATTTTCCCTCCCGTTCTGAAAATTTCAGTCCCGTTCCGTTCTGCAAAAAATTTCCGTTCCCCGTTCTGTCAGTAAATTCCCGTTCCGTTCTTAAGTATATTCTCGTTCCCGTTCTGCAAAATTCCGTTCTGCGCAAAATTGAAAAGTATTGCAGTAAGTTTTTCCCAATGTTTTTCCATGCATACATCATTAACATTCATATTAAGTTCAGTGCATAAACATTGAATTTGGTTCGATGAATTCTTAATTTTGTAATGCTACTAATTAAGAATTGAAATCCATTTTATCTTAGGAAGCAATTATTCAATTAACCCTTAGCATCTGTAGAGGAATAAATTTGCTTTAAGGAGACTTTGTGAATTCAAAGGACTCGGATTTATTTATTATTATTTTCTGTGTTATATTTATATAAAATCATGTTTTGTTTTATCATATATATATATATATATATATATATATATATATATATATATATATATATATATTCAATAATACTATATATTACAGATAACAATCTTAAAGCAAATTTAATTTTCTGTAATTATAGTATTGTTTATGTGAACAGAAAATTGTTTTATGTGAATATTGTTTTATAAAACAAGTTTTTGTTTTGTAACAAACCGCATTTCTGGAAATTTATTTCTGGTAATAAATTTATATGACGTAATATATATACATATATGATATATATATTTTATACAGATGAAACATGAATCCTACAACTTGAAGTTTCTAAAGGAAAAAAGGTGTTTTGACTTTTATATATACATATAAAAGTTTATTAAATATATATAAATGTTAAACTTCTGCTAGTATATATATTTATATAGTATGTCCTGTAGTATGTTAATCACGTTGTGTTAGCATATATATATATATATATATATATATATATATATATATATATATATCGGTTATATATTAATATATAATATATGAGTGCAGTAAGTTTTCTTTTTATTTTTATTGCATCTCAGTTTTAATTTTAATTAATGAATGCAGTAAGTTTAAAATATTTTAATATATATACTATTATGTTAGTATAAGTATTGTGCAAAATAATTGCAAGATTGCATGTTAATTAATTAGTATACTATGTCAGTACATTATATATATATATATATATATATATATATATATATATATATATATATATATATATATATATATATATACGGTACGGATCTTAAGCTCATCCTTTATCCAACTCACCCGAGCTCACCCCCCATTTAGCGACGGACCCGACAACGGTTCGGTCATACAACCGTCGTCTATACTTTTAATGACCCTATATGTTGTCCATTGCTAAAAGTATAGGCGACTGTTGTATGACCGAACCGTCGCCGGATCCGTCGCTAAAGGAGGGTGAACTCGGGTGAGTTGGATAAGGGGCGATCTTAAGATCTGGATTTTATATATATATATATATATATATATATATATATATATATATATATATATATATATATATATATATTATTGTGTACATATTATTATGTCAGTACATACTATATATATTATGTAATATTTTATGTACGTTAATTAGTATATAATATATTATCTATACGTTAATATAATATATATTGTGTAATAATCCTAAATTATTATTGTATAATAATCTTTGGGTTGGAATTTTAACAAAACTTGTCCAACTTTAGAATAACAAATTATTTAAAACAGAAATTTGTAAACTGAAATTTGTAAACAGAATTTGGATTTGTGCTATACAAATTTTTATAAACAAAATTTTTGTACAAACAGAAATTTAATTTAATTATTGATAGTCTTTATTTGTATAACAGAAATGACATCCACTAGTACCATACCTGCCGTGAGTGTGTCTCATGGAGGAAAGCCTGAAAAGTTCAATGGAACTGATTTCAAGCGTTGGCAACAAAAGATGCTCTTCTATCTCACCACGTTGAACTTGGCAAGGTTTCTACAAGAGGATTGTCCTACTCTTGTTGAAGGGGAAGCTGACAAGGAAAAAGTGGCTGCTGTTGATGCATGGAAACATGCATATTTTCTTTGCAGGAACTATGTGATGAATGGTTTAGATAATACATTATATAATGTATATTGTATAATTCAAACTGCAAAAGAACTTTGGAAAACTTTAGACAAGAAATATAAAACTGAAGATGCTGGCATGAAGAAATTCATAGTCGGTAGATTTCTTGATTTTAAAATGGTAGATTCTAAAGCAGTTATCACTCAGGTTCAAGAATTACAAGTAATTCTACATGACATTCATTTTGAAGGAATGTCACTAAGTGATTCATTCCAAGTTGCAGCAATGATTGAGAAGTTTCCACCATCATGGAAAGACTTCAAGAATTATCTGAAGCATAAACGCAAATAGATGAATCTTGAAGAACTGATTGTGCGACTTAGGATTGAAGAGGACAATCGAGGATCTGAGAAGAAGAGTGGAAAGAACTTCATTGAAGCAAAGGCAAATGTGGTAGAACAAAGGCCAAACAACAACAAAAGAAAGCGTGAAGGCAAAGAATCTTTCAAGGCCAAAAAGAAATTCAAAGGCAAATGCTTCAACTATGGCATTCCAGGACATAAATCTAATGAATGTCGAAAGCCAAAGAAGTTGAAGAAAGATCAAAAGCCTCAAGCAAATGTGACAGAACTGGAAAAGCTTTCTGAAGATGTTTCAGACATGAATCTTTGTGCAGTTATATCTGAATGTAATTTGGTAGGAAACCCTAAAGAGTGGTACGTGGACACTGGGGCTACTCGCCACATATGTTCCAACAAATGGATGTTTTCTATTTACAAACCAGTAGAAAATGATGATCAACTCTTCATGGAAAATTTCTCAAGTTCAAAGGTTCAAGAACGTGGAAAGATTATACTGAAAATGACATCTGGCAAAGAACTGACTCTGAATGAAGTGCTTCATGTGCCAGATATTCGCAAGAATCTAGTTTCTGGGTCACTACTTAGCAAGAATGGCTTTAAGTTGGTGTTTGTGTCTGATAAATTTGTACTTACTAAAAATGATATGTTTGTAGGAAAGGGCTACATGAATGATGAACTCTTTAAGATGAATGTTATGTGAAACAACCCGGGTCAAATCCCGAGTCCAGAACAAATCTTGGGTCAAATCCCAAGTCCAAATCGAATCAAATCCATCAAAATAAGGCTTTAAACTACTAGCCCAATAGTATCTTCTTGGGTCATCCTAGCCCACCACAGGCTCCCAAAAGGTAATGACTTGAAGGTACTATTGGTAGTAACTTATTTCCTTATATACAGACAAATTTTCCCCTATCTTTTGATGTGGGATTGGGGTGTTACAAACTCCCCCACTTAAATTTCTGACGTCCCCGTCAGAACCGATCGCACACACGACCCAAAGATCTTTTCCTCTCTAGCCATTGTGGGATAATACCGGCTGGTTTCGTGTCCCCACCTCCGGACCTCCATCTCTCCATTGTGGGATAATACCACCAGCCTTCGTGTCCCCACCTCCGACAACCCGATCGGATGACCCGACCCGAGCTTTCGAGAGTCGACTCTGATACCATATGAAACAACCCGGGTCAAATCCCGAGTCCGGAACAAATCTTGGGTCAAATCCCAAGTCCAAATCGAATCAAATCCATCAAAATAAGGCCTCAAACTACTGTCCCAATAGTATCTTCTTGGGTCATCCTAGCCCACCACAGGCTCCCAAAAGGTTATGACTTGAAGGTACTATTGGTAGTAACTTATTTCCTTATATACAGGCAAATTTTTTCCCTATCTTTCGATGTGGGACTGGGGTGTTACATTATGACTGTTGTACCGAAGTATATTGATAATAATAAAATTAATTATTCTGCTTACTTGTTGGAATCTTCAAATATTTGGCATGCTAGATTAGGACATGCTAATTATGATAAAATGCGTAGATTAATTAATTTAGAATTATTGCCTAAATTTGAAATTAATCAAAAACATAAATGTGAAATTTGTGTGGAATCAAAAATGACAAGATTACCCTTTCATTCTGTTGAAAGGAAAACTGAACCTCTAGATTTAATTCACATTGACATATGTGACTTAAATTTTGTGCAAACTAGAGGTGAAAAAAAATATTTCATAGCCTTTATTGATGATTGCACAAGAAATTGTTATGTATATTTGCTAAGAAGCAAAGATGAGGCTGTCGAAATGTTTCAACTTTATAAAAATGAAGTTGAAAATCAACTTAGCTAAAAGATTAAAGCAATAAGAAGTGATAGAGGTGGTGAATATGAATCACCATTTGAAGAGATATGCTCTACTCATGGTATTATTCATCAAACTACTGCTCCTTATTCACCTCAATCTAACGGTATTGCTGAACGCAAGAATCAAACATTAAAAGAAATGTTGAATGCTATGTTATACAGTTCTGGAGCACCCCAGAATTTGTGGGGGGGGGGGAAGCTTTGCTTTCTGCAAATTATATTCTTAACAAAGTGCCTCATAAGAAAACTCACAAAACACCTTATGAATTATGAAAAGGTCATAAACCTTGCTATAAATACTTGAGAGTGTGGGGCTGTCTAGCAAAGGTAATGGTTCCTAAACCTAAAAAGGTTAAGATATGACCAAAAACAATTGATTGTGTATTCATTGGTTATGCAAATAACAGTAGTGTTTATCGCTTTCTTGTTCATAAATCTGAAATTAATGATATTCATGTTAATACATTTATTGAATCAAGAGATGCATCATTCTTTGAGAATATTTTCCCATATAATGGAAATAATAATTCAAATTTAAACAAAAGACCTTTGGATGCTACTAGTGATAATCTTGAAAATATAGACAAAGAGTCTGTAGTGGATGAACCTAGACGTAGCAAAAGGGCAAGGACTTCAATGTCTTTTGGTCCGGATTTTCTAACACTTTTGTTAGAAAACGATCCTCGAACCTACAAGGAAGCAGTATCCTCTCCAGATGCTTCTCATTGGAAAGAAGCAATAAATAGAGAAATTGAATCCATTATGCAAAATCATACATGGGAACTGGTGGATCTTCCACCTGGTTCAAAACCCTTAGGGTATAAATGGATCTTCAAAAAGAAGATGAAAGCTGATGGCTCAATTGATAAATATAAAGTAAGGCTTGTTGTTAAAGGCTATAGACAAAAGGAAGGATTGGATTATTTCGACACTTATTCACCTGTTACAAGAATTACATCTATTCGAATGCTAATAGCAATAGCATCTTTAAATAGACTTGAAATACATCAAATGGATGTAAAGACTGCATTCTTAAATGGTGAATTAGATGAAAAAATATATATGGAACAACCTGAAGGTTTCATAGCTCGTGGACAAGAGAGGAAAGTATGCAAACTTGTTAAATCCTTGTATGGATTAAAACAAGCACCAAAACAATGGCATGAGAAATTTGATAATGTTATGTTATCAAATGGATTTAAAATCAATGAGTGTGACAAATGTGTTTATGTCAAAAATACTCAAAAGGAATATGTCATTGTTTGTCTTTATGTGGATGATATGTTAATCATGGGTAGCAACACTGAAGTTATCAACTCAACAAAACGTATGTAGTCACATAGATTTGATATGAAAGACTTGGGGGTTGTTGATATAATTTTAGGAATCAAGATTTCTAGAACCTCTGATAGAATTATATTATCTCAATCTCATTACTTTGAGAAAATACTTGAAAAATTTAACAAGTATAATAAAATTCTAAATAAGACCCTAGTTGATATAAATCTTTATCTAGCTAAAAATGAAGGTGATGACATATCTCAATTAGAATATTCTCGTATAATAGGCAGTTTAATGTATGTCATGAACTATACTAGACCAGATATAACTTATTTGGTAAGTAAGCTAAGTTGGTATACGAGTAATCCATGTAAAGATCACTGGAAAGCTATTTTGAGAGTTTTGGGATATTTAAGATATACTCAAAACTATGGACTGCACTATACACAATATCCAGCAGTATTGGAAGGATATACTGATGCTAATTGGATATCTGATACTAAAGATTCAAAATCCACAAGTGGATATGTATTTACACTTGGTAGTGCAGCGGTGTCTTGGAAATCCTCAAAACAAACGTGTATTGCTAGGTCTACAATGGAATCAGAATTCATAGCGTTAGACAAAGCTCGAGAAGAAGCAGAGTTGCTTCGTAATTTTTTAGAGGATATTCCAAATTGGTCAAGACCTGTGCCAGCTATATGTATACACTGTGATAGCCAATCAGCGATTGAAAGAGCACAGAGTCATTTATATAATGGTAAGTCACGTCATATACGATGAAGACATAATACCATTAGACAATTGCTCTCAAATGGAATTATCTCAATTGACTATGTAAAGTCAAAAGATAATATTGCGGATCCGCTTACGAAAGGTTTAACAAGAGAGCAAGTGAAAAAATCATCGAGGGCAATGGGTTTAAAGCCTACTATTTAAATAAGAGTCGTCATAGTGGCAATCCAACCTAGCTGACTGGAGATCCCAAGATCTAGGTTCAATGGGCAAACCGAACTATGTAGTACTCAGTAAAGCACTGAGGAGATATTTAATCCTAACCATTCCTATTATGAGACAGTGCACATCTGCCGTGAGAATCAGGATAAGTTACGCTTTTAATGATTTTTATATCTTGAAATACGTTCAAGTGGGGTATTGCAGGATACTCTTGATAGAAGTCACCTATGTGAGTAAGAAAGGGGCCACTTCTGTGAGAATTTTGAAGGCTGAATTCTCTAATATACTTACGGAACTAAGAGGTGTTTCAAGGCCAAAATGAACACAAACGTGAGAACCAATTATGTCTGAAGAGATATTTTGTGAATTCTATTATCTTGGTTTACACGAAAATCTGACAGTTCAAAGACATCAAGTCTACTGATTAGTTAAGTAAATCCGATAGATTTTACTAGAGCAAGTTCAAAGCCACTAGGCTACTTAACCTAATGAAATATCTTTTTTTATGTACTCGAACTACTGTCTGCATATTCATAACATATTTTGCATATTGTAAAGCCAATTTTATATTCGTGTCGGGGATTGTTAGAAATGAGATTTGAATTGAATGATAAAATTGACTTCAAAGTTCGGTCCGGTCCGGTCCGGTCGGGTCGGGTTGTGGTCGTGACGGGCGGGTTCATGATATATATTTTTTATCATCACAATACTACGTCGTTTTGACGACGGTTACATGCGAATTTTTTTTATAAATAAACGGTGTGGGAAAACATTTAAAAGATAACAAATTTTCCCTCCCGTTCTGAAAATTTTAGTCCCGTTCCATTCTGCAGAAAATTCCCGTTCCCCGTCCTGTCAGTAAATTCCCGTTCCGTTTTTAAGTATATTCTCATTCCCGTTCTGCAAAATCCCGTTCTGCGCAAAATTGAAAAGTATTGCAGTAAGTTTTTCCCAATGTTTTTCCATGCATACATCATTAACATTCATATTAAGTTCAGTACATAAACATTGAATTTGGTTCGATGAATTCTTAATTTTGTAATGCTACTAATTAAGAATTGAAATCCGTTTTATATTGAGAAGCAATTATTCAATTAATCCTTAGCATCTGTGGGGGAATAAATTTGCTTTAAGGAGACTTTGTGAATTCAAAGGACTCGGATTTATTTATTATTATTTTCAGTGTTATATTTATATAAAATCATGTTCTATTTTATCATATTTATATATATATATATATATATATATTAAATTATACTATATATTACAGATAACATTATGAACTGAATTGTTATTGGAAGATCTATGCCATTGGTTTTGGCTAGATTAGTATTGTTATTAATTATGAAAATCATACTATTTCTTTTAAAGTAATGCAAACCATATTGTTGTGGTACGAACTCGTGATGTAAAACTGAGATGAACAAATTTTAATATCGTAAATCGACCTATGCGTTATTATTGAGTATTATGCATAATATAGGGTAGAAAGGAGTTGGCCGCTCCAGGTACTTGCAGAAGAGTATAGTTTAGTTTTTATAACTAATTTATATTCTTGTGGTAATTTAGTTTTAATAACTAAATGATTCCTCTATTAGTTCATGATCCTTTTGTTATCACTCAACATGAAATCTGGGTATATCTCACTTTATTGAATATTAATGCAGTATTGTTAATTCTTCTTATTCAATTGAATATTATTGAATCTTTGAAAGAATTTTACTCTTTCATCGCTAATATGTTATTCAGTATGAAATGGGAGAAAGTTTTATTATTGAGATTGAATTATTATCCCGCTACTTCAAAATCTTTTGATTATTGCTGAAGTTCTATAGAAGCTAGACTATTCTATTCATGATATATATCATTTATTGTATATTTTAACTTACTGAGCAGACTCGTTGCTCACCATTGCTTAAATAAAATATTTCAGCTAATGCCGATGTAGCAGAATGTTCTAAGAGGGACAAAGGCAAAGACAAGGCTCAGGAGTAGTTAGTGTCAACTTTTAATGCTTATGTTTTATTATGTAATTAATTATGTAAACCTTTTAGTTATATAAGGGTATGTAAGTTATGTCAAGGTTAGTTAACTTGGGATATTGTTATATGTTGTATAAAGGAATATTATGAATGATATTTTTTTATTAATGAAGTAGTATTTAGATGTGATATATATGATAGATCGTGACCACCAAACCCGAGATTAGGGAACCCGGATTTGGGGGCGTCACATCATAACTATTGATTTAGTTATAGAAGATATATATTTATATGATTCAAACATATTGCTCAAATGAAATTGTTATACTTGCTGAGCTAGTTATGCTCACCCTTGCTTGAACCATATGAATGCAACTAAGAATGAGAGGACCGAAGAATCTAGTAAGGATAAATGTAAGGACCTATAATTTTACATGATTTTTTTTTGAATGATTTTTTTTTATATCTAATGATTGATAATTATTTTGAGCTTTGCAAATATGAATTCAGTAGGCTAGTCAATTTATTGACTAAGTAGTGTAAACATGGTAATAATGAATACCTGATCGAATATGCTAGTTAATTTATAATAAGAATGTTAGGATAATATCTTGAATAGTATATGTAAATACATCTATATGTACGGTAGAAGTTACAGCTTTTGTATAAGTTTGGTAATGACAATAGATTTCATCTTTTGGTCTATGATTAAGGGATATGTACATTACATAGTAATAGTGGTAAGATGAATTGAAAAGTAATATGTAAAATATGTTAATATATATAAAAAATATATTTTTAAATTCGGAATGTATTTACAAAGTGTAAAATTTGTTAAAAAAAAAGAAAAAAAAGGGAATAATTATGCACTAAATATGTTGAATTATAGTATAACTTGGGTTAGCAATAAGTCTGAAGTATTTTGAAAGATACTGTAAAAGACTTGAGTAAAGTTTTATTCCCTAATAATAATAAAAGATGATGTTTAGTGATCATATCTTTTTGGTCGAGAAAAACAATTGGTGAAGGATAGAAGTCTGTTAGGAAAGAAAGTGAAGATGATTAAGGTTACTTTATATTTGAAGTATGAGATTAGCAGTGGGCTAGACAATCATGGTAGAAGAAATTGTTTGAATAAAACATTATAATCAATAATAAGAAGTGAAGTAAGTTAGGGATAAATTTGAAAAGTAAGGAATGATTTAAAGATATCATTATTACTAATAGTAGGTACAGTAGATTAAGATGAGAAATAAATTTGTGGGATCTAGAAAGGTTTTTAATGAAGAGTTAAAATGATATAATTAATTACCATAAATATAAAAAGAATCTTGGTTTGAGACATTTTAATATCAGGAGGAAATATTTAGCAATAATATTAAAATTCAAATGAAACAACAAGGTACTGATAAAAGATTTTAATAAATTTAAGATTGAGATAAGAGTTTCAGCTAACTCTATCCAGAAGCATTAGTTATGGGGAAAGACTAGAAAAAGGGTGAATAATAAAACTGAGATAACTCATTAATGAAATAATAGATTGAGATAGGGTATTAAGATATAAGGAAAGAATTCGATAAAAAATTTATAAGGAGGGGCACCAAAGTCAGACTCTCTGTAAGGGACGTCGGTTTGGTCGATGGCAAGTTGGGACAATACCATTATGAAGTAGTATGGTTAAAATACCAAGGGTATAAAATATAAGACAATAAGTCAAAGAGTGCTACTATTAAAGAGGGATGCAATTAGGATTAATGTTGAAGGAGAAATTTGAGTTCAAGTAAGTTAAGATAAGAATAAATAGTTATTGAGTTTTAACTTGACAAATAGTTGGGGTAAACAACAAATAAGGAAATGGATAAAAAGAATGTTCTATGTGTTTAACGATTAAATTTAAACACAATAGTTTTGAGTGATGATTCAATTTTTATAATCTTTCGAATAAAGAATGGATCGAGATTCGTAATATAGAATCTTATAAGGAGGGAAGGATATAATAATTCAAAATTTTTATGATTCTAAATTTTGCATTAAGTATGTGAATATGGAACTATGTTCCCTAAGGATATTATGAGCCATGATAAGTTAAATAAAACTTAGGCTGAGCCAATAAATTATTTTTATTCCTAAAAGGAATTAAGAGTATAATAAAGGTCGAGCAATAGACATAAAAGTAAGTATACGATGATGATGATTCCGTGGACGAAATCCTTATAAGGAGGGGAGAATGTAAGGACCCAAAATTTTACATGATTTTTTTTGAATATTTTTTTTATATTTAATGATTCATAATTATTTTGAGCTTTGCGAGATATGAATTCAATAGGCTAGTTAATTTATTGACTAAGCATTGTAAATAAGGTAACAATGAATACCTGATCGAAATTCTAATATGACTTTGGTTAATAATACATTTGTTATTATAATTCTATTCTGAATATTTGGCTAAGGGTAATCCTTGATCAGATAGGTTGTCTTAGTAGTAAAACCTAATTATTAGTTAGGGAACTGTAATGTTAATTAGGAAATCCAAAATTTTAGATCTGGTAACCCTAACCCTGATAACAAACCCTAACCCTAATTAGGGTTATAAATAAGAAGTTATGATTTAATATACTGAATATTATACTAGATATGATTATGGAGGATTAAGTATAAAAATTTTATTGGGGAAATCAAGTGAGGATTAGGGAACCCTAACCTGGGATAGCAAACCCTAATCGGTAAACCCTAATTTTAATTTAGAAACCCTAAATTCTAATTAGGGAACCTGAATTTTGGTTATTAAAACCTAAGGACTAAATATGTGAGGGAAGCATGTGAAAAGACTAAAATACCATTAAAGATAATATGGAAATTACCAAATTACCCTTAGTGGGGGTAAAAAGACCAAAATACCCTTGAACTTATCTTTTAACAAAAGATAAATTTAAATCTTGGTGACTCATCACCCAAGATTTGCCAATACGATAAATTCACCATACAAATGAGCAAATTACCCTCAAAGTTGATTGGGAAATTATAAAAGTACCCTTAGTACATTAGAAATTAATAAAATGCCCTTTCTCTTCCCAATCTTGAAGATAAGATAAAATCTATAAGTCATCATTTGAAAGATCTTGCCCATGTGTTAAAATATCCACCACTAGCTTTCCTTTGACATCTAACATTAGATTATGCAATGAATCAAGCACACTTGTCAAAACCAATGAATTAAAGACTATTTTACCCTTACTTGAATCTTTATATCCAAGCTAAGTCTTCCATAATTAAACTTATTTGTTCTATCCTTCATACACTTTCAGAATCAAAAAGGAAGAATCAAAGATTTGCTTAAAAGGTAAGAAACCCTAATTTGGTCCTAGATCTTGAAAGCTTAGATAGATTTTATGTTTTAGTGTTTAGATATGTTATATAACATGTTATTTAGTGATATGAGTTGCTTAAACATGAATCCATAACTTTTAAATACATAAAAATGAAGATTTAAGAAAGCAGTCATGAACCCTAAAAATCTTATCTGACAGCCGAATGTCAGGCATCTTAGATCCGAATCTGTTAGTTATTTGAGTTGTCTGATGTATTGTAGTTGTAGTATGTTATGAGACTAGTGATCTAGAAGTGGAAACAAGATCATAGGATGCATATATTACAATATATTAATGGTCAAAACCGGTTGACCGATCATGGTTTCAATTTCTCGAAAACCTAGAAACTTCATCAGACCTCTAACAAGATTTTTAAATACTTTAATATTCACTCTGACAGGTATATGGATCATATGAGTGTAAAATTTTGAACCCTGTCATGTGGACTATAAGCCCATGACAATTGACCACTTATTACATCAATAGGATACGAGATATTGTTGATCAAAAGTAGGTCCTCGAGCTGGAAACCCAATTTTCTTGGTAACCCAAAACGTTGTAAAACCAGGCTCTAACAGCCGTTTGACCAGCTTGAATCTCTTAAAGACGATATTGTTAGTATGTTAAAGTGTATCACTAATGTTCTATGACATGCATACTACATATCTATTACACTATAACACCATAAGAATAAGCAGATTTCAAGTTATTAGAGGTCAAACCCCGTTGACAGTCCATAAAACGATTTTTGGAAAACCCAGAAAATCATATGAATGTCTGACAAGCTCTTTAAGTAGTCCAAATCTCTAATCTCTGATGTTGTTAGACTAAACTAGTGTCACACTTTTAAACCGTAGTATATATACCACACACTAAAATCATTAACACTCATAAATATTACACAGAATCAAAGTTATTCGCAAGCCAAAGCAGTTGATTGACCATGACTTCTATTTCTGGAAAACCCAAAAATGCAAAGACAGACATAGGTGCTAGATTAGATCAACAATATCTTTTGATTGTGGCATAGTTTGACACCAAAATGGTTATAGGCTTGTACTACTACATCAAAGCTACAAATTGATTACACTGACCAACCCAAAAACTTAATAGATTAAAAATTAATCTTGGTCAAAGTGGGGGGGGGGGTAAGGGATGTTCATTAGACCTCAAGAACACCATTAGCGACAGTTTATGTCACCATAGGGTCCTTTAGCGATAGTTAGCTAAAAAATAATAAAAATAATACAAATAAATATAAATAAATATTAAATAATTATTATAAATTAATAATTAATTTCTAAAAATACATTTTAAATTATAATAAGTAATTTTTAATATTTTGACATAAAATTTCATTAATATTAAATTTATTTAAATATTAATGATAATGAAATTATTTAATAATGCTATTAAATAAATTTGTAAAAAATGATAATAAAATCATTTTAAATAATAATAAATTATTTAAAAATGAAACTAATGATTTAAAAATCATTATCAATAATAATAAATTATTTAATAATTATTATGAATGATTATTAATTACTTAAAAATAATATTAATGATTTTAAAATCATTTTGATTAATAATAAATTAATTAAAATTAATATTAATGATTGAGAAATTGTTTTAAGCTTCTAGAAATTATTATAAATAATATTTAAACTCTCAAACAAAGTTTACTCAAAAAGTAATTCGATAAATTATCTGATCAAGCTATAAAACACCGAATAGACATCGAATACAACCCAGACACTAGTAAATTGATTAGATATCAACTGTTATTGGTTCTAATTACTACAATGAACATATTAAGGTTGTGTTGACAATTTTGAATATTATAAATTAGTTGATCGTCAAACAGGTAATTTTTTCCTAACTCAAACTTGAGTTATTATTTTTCAAGTCTGTTAGTGGATAGTTGTTGTTGATTATTCCACATCTACGATTAATATTGAATAATTCGCATTCGTTGCAAGTTTTTCTTTGCACTTCGTGCAAACTTTATATATATATTTCGAATGTAAATGTTCTAGCTTCATTTCATTATTTGCTAAATGCAAGTTTTTTATTTATCAAATATGATCTTGTGATATACAATGTTCATGGTTTCTATTGTTAAAAGGTTATGATTTCTTGTTGAAACATAACTAGGTCATATGAGCTGTTATTTGTGTAAAAATGCGTTTAATTTTGTAGCATCCCCAGATCCTGGTCCCAATCACCACGAATCTGGTATACTAATTCTCTTACTATTGTGAAAGATATAAACATAAAGTGTTTATACATTAAACTTACACACTATCCCCAAGATCGAGAACCTTCAATTAATACATGTATTCCCTATTATCCGACATACAATGTCACTTGTCTTCTCCTGTATCCTAAGTATTCATTTTAATCTGCAATGTTTATCATGATATAGAAAGGGTGAACAACAAGTTTGCCCATCAAGTTTAAGTTTAATAAATGATATATCATGTTTGAAAGAATTGAACAATAAGTTGGCTACATTCAACAATATAATAATTGTGAACTAGCACGAATCAAATTTTATAGCTGAATGATCAGGACAATAAGAATGAATTGTCAATAAAGAACATGAACAAATCAACTAGACCATATGGTAATGAAGGTGATTAGTTTTTTATACCTGATGAACACATGTAACATACAAAAAGTGCAAATCAACAAATTATAGACATGGTATAATCAACAACGATTAACCACAAGCATATTTGAATAATCATAAGTCATGGTTGAGTTATAGAGAACTTGCACAATAATTGAGTAAGGGAACTAGCCTATATAGTCCACTACTGCTACACAGTCTATATCGCTTTATCCGAATACCTAATATTGATAATATAGATCTCCAATATTAGAATAATATCATCACAGTATAATACTATTATTACAATTAAAAAATAACCTAAACACATTATCACATAATCCTATCAGCCTATCAACACCTAAGAACCTAGTATCAAGTTAAACTATTTTAGTCTAAGTTTAGTTCGGTACTATTTCAACATCCCGATTGCGTAATCGGATAATTATCGAGCCTAATATCAACAAGACTCTGCCTAAATGATTTAATATTAACTTAGATAATTTATTTATCAGTCAAAATATTTTTTAATAGTTTATAATAATTTTTAAATAATTATTATCATTTATCTTGGTTTTTAATCATTAATATCATATTTATATGATTTAAATACCACTAAATTTCATTATCATTAATATTTATTTAATTTCAAATATTAATGAAATACTCAACATAATATTATAAACACCTTATAATATCTCAATGTATTTTTTAATACCTTAATATCACAATTATATGATTTTAAAATATTTAAAACTATTATTAAATAACTGCCATTAATATTAAATATTAAAATATTTCATGACAAAATATCAAAAGTTATATTTTATAACATAAAATATTTTTATAACTTTTAAATCATTTTTATATAATTTTTAAAGCATTAAAACTAATTTTCCACAATTTATTTAATACATTTGTTAAATATACTAATCAAATAAATTAAATATCACTAATATTCAAATAAATGTAAATATTAATGAAAAAATATCCAAAATTATCAAAAGTTATTTTTCATAACTTAAAATAATTTTTAAAACTATTTTTGTAATTTTTAGAAATTATTTTCTATTTTTAATCATTTTTTGCAAATTAGAAAAATAAAAATAATTAAATCCGTCGCTAAAGGCTTTAGACACACTTTCTGTCGCTGTTGGTGTTCTTGAGCTCAAGAACACTGACAAGCAATTCTTAAGGGGTCAGGTTTGACCAATCATAATTCTCAATCCATGAATGTTCTGAGCTTTCTAAAACTTTGATCTTGTAGTAGGTATGTAGTACTACAAGTATTAATCATCATCAAGGTTATATCTCATCATAGTTGCAAATTCCATAGCTTCAAAGTAGCTGTCAGACGGTTCTTGGGTTTTTCGGGTAACCCAGAAACCTTGACAGTTTCATGGTGCCACTTTCTAGCTCGATTATTGTCGACGTCGGGATTTTTATTTGTCCCTTTCCGTTACTTGTTCTTTGGTGTTCTCATGTTAGGTGAGATTTGTTTGAAAAAATAAGTGAAAAAGGTCCGACATATATCATGTCGACGATGGACTGTTAAGAGTCGCCAGCTGGTTTTTTATATGGTTGTACCAACACAACCGAGAAAAGGTTTGCACATTGACCCACGGGTCTGTGAAACTAAGATTCATTAGGGTCCGGAGACTTGATAATGCGGAGAGAAGGCGTTAGGAACCCCCCGACATCTGTGTTACCACGGTGACTGCCTCTTTTCAAGAAACTGTTATATGATTGTGTGCGTGTGTGGATGAATGCGTAATTATTTGGAAGTACTGCGAGGTCTCGTTCGCACCTATATACATAGGGTTTGAATTTGTGTAAAAATTCAGTTTTAAACAAGATATGACAGTGATATTTTATAAAAGAGGTTTTTCAAACCCTCGTGCTCAATAGTAATTGAGACCTTTTACACTCCCATTTTTTATTAAGTGTTCTGCTTGATTGTTTTTAATTTTTCTAGATACGAAGCATCTTTGATAAAATAATGTACAAAATAGTGCCGAACTCCTCATGGGTATGAAAACCATTGAGGAAATCCAAACACCATGAATAAATTTACAAATTGCTTACAACTGAAAATGTCCATCACGGGATCCGAATCTAGATCCAGTAAACTGAATCTGTGATCACATGATTCCTAGGCTCATATGATGCCGCAATTGATATTAAAGTAGTAAGCAGGTATATATATATATATATATATATATATATATATATATATATATATATATATATATAAAAGCTGTAAATATATATATATATATAGACATGATCAAGCACCACGAAGCACCTTCATGGGGGATCAAAAATGTAAATAAAGCTGTATAAGCAATCAACCACCACAGAGTAAACTCCAGGCGGGACGAAAAAGTAAAGAAATCTGTAAAGAAGGTCAACCGCCACGAAGTAAACTCTAGGCGGGACTAAACGTATATATATATATATATATATATATATATATATATATATATATATATATATATATGTATATCAACAGTTGTCGGACTTTGTTCGACGAGCCTGGATTTTACATCCGGTGGGTTTATCGCTTATATATATAAATACTTATATATATAAAAGCGATAAACGCTCCGGATGTAAAATCCAGGCTCATCGAACAAAGTTCGATACACAGTTCATATATATATATATATATATATATATATATATATATATATATATATATATATATATATATATATATATACGAAAGCAAATAAACGCTCCAGACCGAAGTCTAGGCTCAATTGATGCATAACTCGATAATGTTAGTCCATATATAAAAATATATATATAAATATATATATGAACAAACTGAAATAAAATCACGGACCGAAGTCTGGGAGAACACACGCAACACGACTCTTAACGTGAAGAATAGTGTGTGGAAAGATGAAGAGAAATGCTTTAAAGTGTGTGAGAAGACTTACAGTGGGCTGCCAAAGAAGACTTCTGTATCTTTAAAGGGATGAACACTCGGCTCTCGCTGGAACAAAAAGTAGCTATATGTGAGCTCATAAGTGTTTAAAATGAGAATTACAATCCAGGCATCCGACTGAGGTATGCAAGACCTATTTCGGACCGCCGTTGTCGAGAGTTACGCAATGACATGGGATTATAGGTTGTACGAAGTCAGGAAGATGGGACCATGCCCTCCGGTCTTCAAGCTTCAAATTCTATCCGTTATCCTGCGTAATAGTCACTTGAGATTAGACATCCTTGGTTCTTGTGGGACATTGCTGTGTAGAAATATATGTATGAAATGTTGAGACGGCGCGATGTGGCGTCAAGGTGGCAAGATGATGACTTTGCCCCTCATCGGGGTTATTGTAATAACCCAATATTTTCAATATAATTAAATAAGAAATTTTGGTTATAAATTTTTTTATATATATAAAGGAGGGATTATGTGCAATGTAAAGTATATGTACCTATGTGATAAATAAAATTTTAATTATTACATGAATAATTGTAAATAATTTCTTTTTAAGAATTATTAATCATTATAGATTATACTCTTATAATAAATTTTGTAATAAAAATATTTATTATTTATTTCCATGAAATTATGATTAATGTATAATATGATTATTAGGAATTATTAAGTGAATGATTAATTTATATTAATTGTTATAGAGATCCACAATTTCATTAATCAATGAGGAATGGATTAATATTGGTGTTAATTAATCAGGAATGTGAATAAATTAATTATTGACAAATAAGTACGTTATTAATATAATAATATTATATTGACTGTTTTGTGCAAATGTACAATAATTAAAGAATGTAATATATGTATGGAATGCAACTATACTATATAGTGTAATGTGACATTTATGTAACTATACTATATATAACAACCCTATATATTAAGTCTTATTAAACTACATTGTATGAAGCAATGTGTTTGAGCATATAGAAACTATATGGTATTAACATATCATGAAATGTGTATGTACATGTGGGTAGACATTAAAATAAAATGTACATGGACAATATGTATGCTGCATAACATCTACTACCTTGAAATATTAAACTATATTGTGGCATTAGGATATAACTCATGTATGGAGAATGTATATAAAAAAAATAACATAAGAGTAGGGATTGGTATAACTGTACAAGAGTGCTGAGTTAATTGGCTTGTCCCAAAACTAGTGTCGCATTTGCTCCCATTTTCTCAGCCACGTGAATCACATAGAGGCTAAGGCCTATTTTCTTTTCTTTCTTCCAAGCTTTCTAGATGATGATTATGGGGGGGGGGGAGTGGAGATTATGATGAATTTCAACAACCATTTACCAACTCCTTGTTACCCTTCATGCAATCCTTTCATCCATGAGTTTGATTTAGTGAAAAATTTCATTGTCTGTGTATTGGGTTTCCTATAAGTATGAACTCTCCTTCCATTTTTTTCCATTGCTGAGAATTTCATTGAGTGTGAGATTAAGAGCATACAAGTATTCTAAGGAATTGGCACTCCATGTAGCAGCAAGTTCATTCCATATTGCAAAGGTATAACCCCATTTCCTTATTTTCCATTTCATTCACTGTCAAATGAGTTTGAGTTCTTGAATTACCAATTTCTTGATTATGCCAAGTTAAATTGTAATTGGGTTGTAGAACACTTATGTAGTTGTTTTATAGGCTTATTAACATGTTTAGTATGCAATGTGGCTTGGTTACAGTCGAATTAGTGAAGAAAATTTGGTAGTTGGCTTGTTATTTGTTGAGGTTGGGAAGTCTCTGGACTGGAACGGGAGTCGCGCAGCCGCGCGTCTCCTTAATACAATTGGCGCACGCCCGCGCCCCTCTGCAGATTTTGTTGGTTGTTTTGCTATAATATCTGGTTTATGGAACATGCTAATACAACTTAGTTAAGCTTATTTCAGTCCTTGACATACTAGTTATGTTGCCTTTCATATAATCACTCACCTAGCTTGATTTCAAAAGGAAATTTGAGTTTTCAATGTGTAAACTCAATAGACCATGTGTACCTTAACGTTCTAACTTGAAGATATGTTAGTGTGGTCTGATTTCATTTATACGTAAGCATGCTAGGAGGATGTATAGTAAGTGAAGTAGTTTAACATGCTAAATGACATTGATAACATGCTAATGAAAACTTAGAGTTTCAAAATGGACATTGACTTATTATATTCAGTTTGATATTCTGATCTTGCAAGCATAGTAGTATGGTTTTGAAATATATGTCAGACATACTAACTTACGTATATGGATTTCGTAATGAAGCATGATCATATTGGACTTATTAGTAAGCTTTACTAATGAAAATACGAACTTTGAACGTTAATATACTACTTTGAGTGTTAGAATATGATATTTGTGAACATGTTTCATGATACTTTAAGATTCACTCGTGTATCATGAATATGTATATATACCATGTTTAGGTAGCATAATTCAAGTGAAGCATATTTTCAAACCAAAATAATGCTAATTACAAATATGTGATATGAATACTCACAAGCATGCCAAATATGAGTTTTATAACTACCTTGTATGTTTAAAAGACAAGCATGTTAGACTTTGTGGTTTTATAATCTTGAATGGCCTTATCTTGTTGAGATATTCAAACTTAGAACCATATTATGAAAGAAGGAACCTAGATTGAACGTGAGAGGTACGAAGGGACCCTTGACATGTTAATATTTGTTATGTATGTAAGGACGGGTAGGCTAAGTTAAGCAAGTGATTACTCAGTCCTGGTTTGAATTGAGAGACGTGCGGGAGCGCGTCTCCTTAGTATAAATCAGGCGCGACCGCGCCACCCTGCAGTAGGATCAGATTTCTATAGTTTTTATGTAGTTTCATAAATTCCTAAGTTGTTACTCTAATCTGTAATTCATGTCCAGTGTAGTATTCATGTGTTAATAAGCATGTTGTTGATAGGATCCTATGATGAATAAGTGTTTACCACTCTAAAGTCAAATTGTGATTTCAACTATGACATGGTATATTATAAACTAATTTTCATGTGATGATATACGTATAAGATTATGCGACTAGAAGACTAGCAACTATATGTTAGCATTGATAAATTTCACTTGTGTATGTTAGTAAATTAAGAAAGTAGGTGTACATTTTGAACTTGTATAACTAATGTGATTATACATGAATATGATATCATAGTGCATTGGTTGGATATTAAGCTTTACCTTGGTAAACTACGCTTAAGGTAAGTTTTCTAACCATACTTAAATTTCATTGTGCAAGTATCCTAAATCCTTGCTTTACTTTATTCAACGAATATCGTAAGCTTATCTCTTTGAATGCAAGTATCTTTACTCTTTATATCTATTTATGCAATAAACCGGCATAAATAAGTTATTGAATTATATTCCGGTTATACGAGTTTTTAAACTTTATTGCTATTAATCATAGTATTCATGCAAGTTCCCTAAACATACTCAAATTTATATTGGGCAAGTTCCTTGAACTATACTTTTATTGTGCAAGTATCCTAGACCCTTGCATTTCTTTATTCAACGAATATCGTAAGAAAGTATCTAAACCATCCTTTTTCATTGTGCAAGTATCCTAACCTTTGCATTTTCTTTATGCAATGGACATGAGTAAGAAAGTTTCAGAATTATATTATCGTTATGCCAGATTATTAACTCTATTGTTATTGATTATGTATCCAAATATTCGTATTCATGCAAGTTCTCGAACTTTATTCGTTCATTGTTTATTAGTACATTATCACTATAAGATCCAGATATATATATATATATATATATATATATATATATATATATATATATTATGTTCGTTAAAGTATGGTTATACAAGTGTCCTCACTTGGATAATTGTTATACCTAGTGATACATACCAAATAAATTCCGGTATGTATACATTGATTAAAAGCTGTCTAAGCTATTTAACTCGGCACGACACATATTTAAAAATATTGTTAAACATGATAGAACCTTATTGATATCCAACCGAATTGTTTGGTTCGAATTCCCGACTAAGTATGAAACTCCCGAACATGGGAAAACTTTTGTGCGCCTAAGGCAGATAAGATGAACGAGAATATCGCTCTGGTATGTAGTATTGATCAATACAGGGCATAACGGGCTGATCACCCCCCGTGCCCGTAAGTTATGACGGTTTGTAGATGAAGTTCTGTTAAACCTTATCGAAAATTGAAAACAAAGTTCATAGTCTGTTGACTGCTCACCAATTATAGTCAGTACGTAGATTTAAAATTTGAAATAATATTTTTATGTTGTTTAGTGTTGCTTCAGTTTACTTCACAACTATTGTTTCGTTGTAGAAGTGTAGTTCAAAGAAAACATTTAATCCTTTCAGCTAATGTTTATTATTTGCTATTACTTGCTGGACACTCAAATGCTCATTCTTGCTTAATTTAAATGTTTTCAGCTATGTATGATCGACCTGAAGGTTCAGGCAAGAACAAAGGGAAAGGAAAGCTAGCAGAATAAGTTTGTGTCATCTTATGTAATAGCTAGACTTAAATAAGATGATGATATTTATTATATATAATGTAATGAAATGTTTTTAAGGTCGCGTACCTGGGATTTAGACAACTCTGATATGTAAATTAAGTTTGATATGTATGACATTAATATTATTATTTCGCTCAAAGAAATAGTATCGTGAAGCACTGAATTCAGGTTTCAAGCACCTGAATTTGGGGGCGTCACAATTATCGCCGATTTGGGCTGATAAAGCAAACGTTGCTCAGGGTTATATCTGAGATTGGAATGCTGCAAGTGTTGAAGGTCCTCAGTGTCATCTCTGAGGTGTGCCTGTCTTTCCGGTGTTATCTCCGGGTCTTGTAGTGAGTGCCTCGGTGTGAGTGCCGAGGTTGAAGCTAATTTCATGCATTTGAAACAAGCATTTCCGGGGTTATCTCTGGAACTGCATTCCTTGGGGTTATCTCCAATGTTGGAAACTACTACTCCTAGTGTTGGGACTGAGACTGAAAATCTCAGGGTTATCTCCGAGATGGATCGGTCTTCTCCGGTGGAATTTCTAGTATTGGAACTGCATGCCTCGGGGTTATCTCCGAGGTTGGAACTGATACTCCCGGTGTATGTTCCGGGGTTGAGACTGAACTTCCGGTAGTATCCAGACTGGATATGAGCTGTCTTCCAGGGTTATCTTTGAAAGATGAATCTGCCCTCTTGCAATGTCAGTAACATGTGTGCAAAAAAATTTGAGTGTCTACAGATGCCCATCTTTATCATATTCATGCAATGCAATGCATGGATAGGATAAAGAATCCTAGACACTTGAAATACAACAAGATAAACATGATGTTAAATGCAACAACATGATGCAAATGTATGATGCATGGGTGTGCGGGGTTGTTACCTAACATGCTAGGGATGATAGCCGGCTCCCTGTTGCTTCTACTGGGGATTGGCAACAATGACCAGATTGGATGTGTGGTCCAAATCTTTTAGGATGTTGACGTTGGGGTTATCACCAAAGTTCTTAATCCTTGATACATACTTGATTCTGAAGATGTTCCTCTTGTGTACAAGAGATCTGTGGGGATAATGCTCTATCTGTTTGAGGATGTGTATAACATATTCCATCATCTATTTTCCTCAATGATACTAACCCTTCCTGGTTTGTATCGCCAGGACATATCAATGTTCTATCGAATTTACTTCTAACAGTATGTGTCGTCAGGGTTGCCTGACCATCACTGACACGTACGTCATCGGATAAAATCCCATGTTGGGCATGCTGTCATAGCTGCTTAATATTCGTTGACATGTGAATCAACGGAACATGCGTTGTTACCCCCGCCGGGGAGTTGTTTAATCCTCGTTGACATGTAAATCAACGGAACATGAGTTGTAACCCCCGCCGGGAGTTATTTAATCCTCGTTGACGTGTAAATGAACGGTTAAAATCATCGGATGGCTTCTGACGCTTCGTTGGATTTACTTGCCAATGGTTACAATGATGTCAAGGCTGCTTGACCTTCGTTGATATATGTGTCAACGAAACATGCGTTGTAACCCCCACCGGGGAATTGTTTAATCCTCGTTGACGTGTAAATCAACAGCTCAAATCATCGGATGGCTTCTGACGCTTTGTTGGATTTACTTGCCAACGGTTACAATGATGTCAAGGCTGCTTGAACTTCTTTAATATGTATGTCAACGGAACATGCGTTGTAACCCTCGCCGGGGAGTTGTACTTCGACATATTCAAATGCGTGATGCCCCCGCCGGGGATCTCTTCTTGAGAATGCGTGATGCCCCCGCCGGGGGTCTCTGATTGAGAATGCGTGATGCCCCCGCCAGGGATCTCGTTTTGAGAATGCGTGATGCCCCCGCTGTAACGTCCATAAATTTTAAACTCTTTATTTAATTAAATATGTGATTTAATTTTTATGAGTTAGTTTTGTGAGTCTATTTAAACCTTATGTGGTTATGTGAATTTATGAATTGGTTAAAGGGAGTCACTAATAGTTATTTAAATTAGTGGACTAACCCTAAGAGTTTGATATCAAAGAATTGATAGGATTATTAATAATTAAATATTCAATTTATTTGAATATAGTAGCAAGAGTTGCATATATTGATTAATTTCAATTATGAGTAATTAATTGATAATGTGTTAATTAATAATTATTATGAATAAATAATAATTAATAAGTAAGGGATTAATAATTTATAAAGTGATTTTATTTACTTGATTAAATTGTGCAAGCATGCAATATATTAAACCTTTATTATGTGTTAATTAATTGTATATTTTATATTGTACAAGGTGGAACATTAATAGGTCTATACACTATGAATATAGACCATATAGTAAGAATTAATTCATTCATGTGAGTACATAAATAATCCCCAACTTTCCTTTGTGTAGTAGCATTAACACATTTGTATTATATTTTGGGAATTATAGTATCCAAACAAAGCTTGTTGCTGAGATTTTTGTCCCAAATTGAGTGGCACGCAGTACATGAACAGTAGGCTATTTCTCCATTACGTAAAACTTAGCATATCAAAAAGGCTAGAGTTGTGTAGGGATGATGGCTAGAAATTGGTGGTTGGCCAACTCCAAATTGTCCAATGTTTCCTGCTAATACACAATGAATTCAACTTCAGTGCAATGTGATTGCCCAGTCCAAGTTTCTTCTATAAATGACAGACATAATCTTCAATTCACGTTGTTTTGTTTTGTATGTGGAAACTCTGAAAAATTTGAGTCGAGTGTGTTCTGTCCAAAGAAGAGGATAGCAAGCTTAGAGGAAAGAAACTAAGTTCATTTAGCTCCAAGAGGTATAAAATCTTTACTTATGGTCTTGAGTTGGGTTGTTGGCAAATTCTTGTAATTTTCTTGAATTCTTGGTATTATGGTATAAATTGGCTTAAGGTTGTGTTGTTTTAGTTAGTATGCATGCTTAGAAGTATTAGAAGTAATTGAGTTGCAGCAAATAAATGTTTGGCAATGTTGGAGTTGAGCCTCTGCAAAAACAGAGGCCATATTTTTTTCTTCTGGTCGAAGTGGCGCGGCCGTGCCACTTCCCTAGTCTTTCACCGTGCGGCCACGCGGTTAGCAGATGACAGTTGCTCATGTTAGCTTCTTGAGATATGCTGAGCTTACTATGATAGTTAGTATATTACTATAATGACCTGAACTTGTGGACTAAGGTAGTTATGTATATAGTAAGCCATAATAGGTTTGTTTTGACTTGGTTATTCAAAGAAGGCTTAAAGATTTAAAAACTAAAAATTGTATACATGGAGTAATATACATTCTGACCTTGTGAACATATGTAAATAACTTGAGTATGTTCACAAATACTTATGAAAGCATGAATTAGACAATAAAGATGTATCTTGCATGTTTGAATGAATTTTACTAATGGAGACACAAAGTTTTGAAAATGAACTTGATAAACTAGATATACATTAAGTTGAGAACTTGTAAGTATGTTTTTGATGTCTAGCATGTATATATATGAAAGTATGATATATGGTAGGTAAAATGACTTACATGATTAATAGCTTAACATGTGGAGTCTTGATTAAGTAAAAACGAATAATGACCTTTGATATGTTTAATGAAAGGTTAAAGTTAGTTATTCATATAATAACATGTGTGTTGTGCATGATTGTTCGTTTATGTGCAAGTCGTGTGTGCACTGGCTTATTGTTGAAGCAGCCATATCTTGGTTTGCACCAGGAGCAGCGCAACCGCGCCGCTCCTTAGTACAAACCAAGCACGGCCGCGCAGTCCTGTACTAAGATCTGAGTTTTGTTATTAAATTGAGAACTGATGCATGCTTATATGGTTACTATAATCTGTAATACATGTCCAGTATAATAGCCATGTGTTAATAAGTATGTTATTGAAATATCCTATGATGAATTGGTGTTTACAACTATAAAGTCAATAGTGATTTCAACTATGACATAGTGTGTTAGAAACTAATCGGGTAATGTAATGATACACGTATAGAAGCATGCTATGTAATGATTTGATTCTTGCAAGTGTGGACTCATATTAGTTTACACGTACTAATTGAAAAGACTGACTTGTTAATGTTAGGTCATTTCAACGCAAGTTAATTAAAGCTAGAATTATTGTAGCTGAGCAAACAGGCAAGTATCTAAACCTTACGCACTACCTTTAATTTGTGCAAACAAGTATATGTTTATGCAAGTTTCCTTGAACCCTACTTTTATTGAGCAAGTTCCTTGAACTTCACTATTTGACGGTGAAAGTTTCCTATCCTTCTCATATTGAATTGAGCAGGTTATCGTTGAATTGAAAGTTATTCGTTTAAGCTCAAACTTTATTTCCAAGCATTCTATTAAGTAGTTTAATTACCTTACAATTAATCCACATCGATATTATTGATATTCGCACTTAGTGGACTTGAGTTCGTATAGTCTTGGACTTATACTTCATTTAAAGTTCTATAATTCTTGAACTGCATCTGATAGAGTCTGAACCTTTGTTCGGTCAGACAAGTATACGAAGTTTTATAAAAGGTATCCAAACCAATTGATGGTAAGGATTTTTAGACTGAAAGAACACCCCTTCTATGATAGGGGAGTACCCCAGGTATCTAATATAAGATACAAAGAGCATATTTAAATGTTATGCATATACATAGTGTACGCGAGGCTGATCCCCTCAAGTACTTATTCTGTAGCCAGTAACCAAAGGGTCAATCAGCTATTGATTCCATTGAAGTGTTATAGTTCAAAATCTACTTGACTAGCAGTTGTTCTAAAAGCAATCATTATCGTTGCTTCTAATATTCATATTGTTGAATCATTCAGATATTCATATTGTTGAATTATTTGTCAATTATTTTCCTTTCATCATGATATATCCTTAGTGTTGTACTTAAACTTGTTGAGCAAACTTGTTGCTTATCCTTGCTATATCATGAATTATATTGCAGCTAAGCCCGAGACCTCAGGAAAGGACAAAGGAAAAAGAAAGATGTAGATTAGTCGCCAGGAGCGGACTTTACTATATGCTTAATTTAAATTACTGTTATGTAATATGAACCCTAAGTACTATTATAGGGTATGTTTGAAAGATGATATTAAGGTTATTAAATCTTGGGACTAGTAACACCTTTTGAATGAACGACGTATGTTTATATATTCCGCACTTTAGTTATCGTATGTTGTTTAGAGGTGGATGCTTGTATTTTATCGTGATGACCGAACCGGGGTCAAAGGACCCGGATTCGGTGGCGTCACAGGTTGGTATCAAAGCCTAGGTTATAAACGTTAGGAATGTGAAACCTAGGTTATAACCTTAGTAGAAAAATCAAGTAGAGTATGTAAGTGATGGGATGAGGAAATCCATCGAGTTTTATTGTGATATTGAAGTGGTTTATTTAAACCTAAAATGATTGATAGACTCCTTAAACTTCTTAATTCTAACATGGATAACATATCATATAAAGCCTAATTATTTCTTCCTTTCCTCAGATCATGCTGCCTAGGAGACTACAGCGTAATCAGAGGGAGGAAGGATCCATTAACAATGGTGGAGGGAAAAATGTTGATCCAATGCAGAACTTCGTTAACTTGTTAACTGAGGCAATGCAAAACAGACCCCCGCCAACAGCAGGGCAGCCAGGACAACACTTGGCTAGCTTTAAGGACTTTAAATTGGTAGGACCACCAGAGTTCCGAGGAACCTTGGACCCAATTGAAGCCCATACATGGATAGAAGAAATGGAGAAGGTGTTTGAGGTCGCACAAGTGGCCGAAGCACAGAAGACTAGTTTTGCCACTTTCATAATGAAGTGCGAAGCTAATTATTGGTGGAAGGACGACAAGGGATGAGCAGATGAAGGAGTTATTCCTTGGGACAGATTTAAGGAGCTATTCCTTGAGAATTACTTCTCAGAGAATACGTAACAGGATATGGAAGTTAAGTTTCTGGAACTGAAGCAAGGTAGTATGTTTGTCGCAGAGTACGCGGTAAGATTTAACGAGTTAGCTTGATTCGCGTCACATCAAGCTGACACGGAGGCCAGGAAGGTAAGGAGGTTCGAATTAGGACTAAAACCATGGGTGCAAAAAGTAGTGGCTGTATTGAAGATTAAGACTTACTCTGATCTTTTGAAAAGGGCTATCATCGCCGAAGGAGGCAATGAAGCCATCGGTCGATTCAAACAAGAAAAGAAGACCGACCAGGATGGACAGAAAGGGGGGAAGTAGAAGAGGCAGTAACCTCAATAAATGTAAATGGACGGAGAGCCAATCCTCTAGAGGAAATAAGTCCGGAGGGGAGGCTAAGAAAAGTATGAAGTGCAACAACTATGGGAGAAATCACTCAGGGGAGTGCATGAAGGGGAAGAATGTTCGTTATCGTTGCGGACAACCAGGGCACATGGCTTCTCAGTGTCCGAATAAGCAGAAAGGAGGATGTTTCTCGTGTGGAGCCACAGACCATCAAATCAAGGACTGCCCGAAGAAAAAGGGCGATGCAGCTAGCTGCAACCGCAATAACAACATCAATGGGCTGAACATTGGAGGGTCAGTCAGTCAAGCCAACAGACCAACGACACGAACGTTCAATATGACCGTACAAGATGCGGTGGAGTCTAAGGATGTGGTGTCAGGTATCATTCCGATCAATGATATAGATGCATACATGTTATTTAATTCGGGTGCTACCTGTTCATTTTTTTTCGAAGAATTTGCAAAATAGTTAGACTTACCCCGTGAGAGATTAGAACACTCTATGAGCGTAGAAGTAACGAACAAGAAAATTATTCCCGTAAAATACATTTATAGGAATTGTTATGCCGAATTGTGAGGATTTAAGCTCAAAGTGGATTTGATACCGATTCATTTGGGGGAGTTCGATGTAATCCTTGGGGTGGATTGGTTATCGATTCACGGAGCAGTTATAGACTGTAAGAAGAAGTGTGTACACCTTAAGACTCCGAATAAGTCAAAGGTGGTATTTTATGGTAGTAAATCGCTGAGACAATCTCATTGTCTGACGATGGTGCAAGAGATTACTTAGGAAGGGTTGTATAGGTTATTTGGCTCACGTGGTTGATACTCGACGAGTCGAGGGCGAACTGAGTCAGGTACCTATTGTAAGGGATTTCGTGGATGTCTTCCTAGACGAGATTCTGGGATTACCATCGGATAGAGAGATTGAGTTTGTTATTGATTTGGCACCGGGGACAGCACCGGTATACAAAGCGATGTATCGTATGGCACCGGTAGAGATGAAAGAACTGATGGCTCAATTGCAAGAGTTGTTAGATAAAGGATACATTCGACCGAGCGTATCACTGTGGGGAGCACCAGTCTTATTCATAAAGAAGAAAGATGGGTCGCTAAGACTTTGTATCGACTACCAAGAGTTGAACAAAGTCACCATTAAGAACAAGTACCCGTTGCCCAGGATAGACGATTTGTTTAATTAGTTGAAGGGGGCAAACTACTTTTCAAAGATTGACTTAAGGGCCGGTTATCACCAACTGAAAGTGAGGCCAGAGGACATTCCAAAGACGACATTCAGAACTCGGTATGAACACTTTAAGTTTCTGGTAATGTTATTTGGATTGAAGAACGCGCCAGCAACATTTATAGACATGATGAACAGAGTGTTCAAACAATATTTAGATATGTTTGTTGTCGTATTCATCGATGACATTTTAGTCTATTCAGAGATGGAGGAAGAAAACACCGAGCATCTTCGGATAATGTTGGAGACATTAAGAAGGGAGAAGCTGTATGAAAAATTCTCCAAGTATGAGTTTTTGGTTGCAGAGAGTGTAGTTTGTAGGGCACGCTATCGACAAGAATGGTATTTCGGTGGATCCAGCAAAGGTAGAAGCGGTTATCAACTGGGAGCAGCCAAAGATGCCGACAAAAATCAAGAGTTTCTTAGGATTGGCAGGGTACTATCGAAGATTTATTAGGGATTTTTCGAAACTAGGATCGCCGTTGACCAATCTTACCAGAAAGACAGTTAAGTTCATTTGGACGGAGAAGTACGAAGAAATTTTCCTAGAATTAAAGAAGAGGCTTAGTCAAGCACATGTGTTGGCTTTACCGAACAACACGAGAGGGTTTTTAGTGTATAGTGATGCGTCACACAAGGGACTTGGCTGTGTACTGATGCAACGCGACAGGGTCATTGCGTACGCGTCACGGCAGTTAAAAGATTTTGAGAAGGGATATCCGACTCATGACCTAGAGTTAGCAACAGTAGTTTTCGCCTTAAAAATTTGGAGGCATTATCTATATGGCGAGAAGTGTGAGATATATACGGATCATAAGAGTCTGAAATATATCTTCACGCTGAGGGAGTTAAATATGAGGCAGCGCCGATGGTTAGAATTGATCAAAGATTATGATTGTGAGATTCTATACCATCCAGGAAAAGTAAATGTAGTGGCAGATGCCTTGAGCAGAAAAGGTAGAGAGAATTTATTGAAGTTGACCATTCAAGAAGAATTGGTGAAACATTTCGAACGACTAGACTTGGAGATTAGGTATCCGATGGAGACCGATGAGCAATTATTTATAGTGTCAGCGAGCCCGACTTTATTGGATATGGTTAAAGAGGCACAAGAAAAGGACGAAGATTGCAATAACATCAAGAAGCGATTGACTGAAGGTGATGAATTGAAATTTAAGGTTGATAGCACTGGACTGCGAAGATTTGAAGGACGAATTTGGGTACCGTTAGTACCAGAACTAAGAGAAGAGATTTGCAAGAAGCGCATAGTACGAGATATTCGATACACCCAGGAAGCCCAAAGATGTACCAAGATTTGCGTCACCACTTCTGGTGGCCAAACATGAAGAGAGAGGTTGCGGAATGCGTAAGTAGATGTCTAACTTGTCAAAGAGTCAAGGCAGAGCACCAGCGACCAAGCGGGTTATTACAACCATTAGAAATTCCAGAATGGAAATGGGAGCACATCACAATGGACTTTGTGGTGGGACTTCCGGCAACGCAGAAAGGGCACGACGCCATATGGGTGATTGTAGATCGTCTTACTAAGTCAGCTCACTTTTTACTGATTAAGATTAAGTATAGTTTAGACCAATTAGCCAAATTGTATGTCAAGGAAATTATCTCGAGGCATGGGGTGCTAGTATCTATTGTATCAGATAGAGATCCGTGATTCACCTCAAACTTCTGGAAGAGTCTTCAAGAAAGAATGGGGACACAACTACGAATGAGTATTACGTATCATCCGCAGACTGATGGGCAAAGCGAGAGGATAATTCAAACACTAGAAGACATGCTCCAAGCTTGTGTGATGGACTTTAAGGGTAGTTGGGAGGATCACCTTCCATTAGTAGAGTTCGCATATAACAATAGTTATCACGCCAGTGTTGGAATGCCACCGTACAAAGAACAATACGGGAGGAAGTGTAGAACGCCTTTATGCTGGGACGAAGTTGGAGAGCGTCGACTGTTGGGACCAGAATTAGTACAACAGACGGTAGAAATCATCAAGGTGATAAGAGCACGGCTAGTAGCAGCTCAAGATCGCCAGAAGAAGTATTCGGACTTACATCGCATGAAGAGAGATTTTGAATTAGGAAGCTATGCATTTCTGAAAGTATCTCCCTGGAAAGGGAAGATTCATTTTGGGAAGAAGGGCACGTTAAGCCCTAGGTTCATAGGACCGTTCGAGATTCTGAGGCAAGTCGGTGAAGTAGCGTACGAGGTAGTGTTACCTCCTAAACTTGAGCACATTCACAACGTATTTCACATGTCAGTATTGCAACCATATAAACCAGACTACAAGCACGCTATCTCCTATGAACCGATCCAAGTCGAGAAAGACTTATCGTACGAGAAAGTTCCTGTCCAGATAGTAGATAGGAAGGAACAGAAGTTTAGGAATAAGATTATCCATTCCGTTAAGATTCTCTAGAGGAATCACACAGTCGAAAAAGCTACGTGGGAGTTAGAAGAGAAAATGAGAGCGAATTATCCGTTTTTATTTGAGTAACCTTTTTTTTACAATTCCGTGGACGAAATTTTTTATAAGGGGGGAGGGATGTAACGTCCACAAATTTAAAACTCCTTATTTAATTAAATATATGATTTAATTTTTATGAGTTAGTTTTGTGAGTCTATTTAAACCTTATGTGATTATGTGAATTTATGAATGGGTTAAAGGGAGTCACTAATAGTTATTTAAATTAGTGGACTAACCATAAGAGTTTGATATCAAAGAATTGATAGGATTATTAATAATTAAATATTCAATTTATTTGAATATAGTAGCAAGAGTTGAATATATTGATTAATTTCAATTATGAGTAATTAATTGATAATGTGTTAATTAATAATTATTATGAATAAATAATAATTAATAAGTAAGGGATTAATAATTTATAAAGTGATTTTATTTACTTGATTAAATTGTGCAAGCATGCAATATATTAAACCTTTATTATATGTTAATTAATTGTATATTTTATATTGTACAAGGTGGCACATTAATAGGTCTATACACTATGAATATAGACCATATAGTAAGAATTAATTCATCCATATGAGTACATAAATAATCCCCAACTTTCCTCTGTGTAGTAGCATTAACACATTTATATTATATTTTGGAAATTATAGTATCCAAACCAAACTTGTTGCTGAGATTTTTGTCCCAAATTGAGTGACATGTAGTACATGAACAGTAGGCTATTTCTCCATTGCGTAAAACTTAGCAAATCAAAAAGGCTAGAGTTGTGTAGGGATGATGGCTAGAAATTGGTGGTTGGCCAACTCCAAATTGTCCAATGTTTCCTGCTAATACACCATGAATTCAACCTCAGTGCAATGTGATTGCCCAATCCATGTTTCTTCTATAAATGACAGACATAATCTTCAATTCACGTTGTTTTATTTTGTATTGTATGTGGAAACTATGAAAAATTTGAGTTGAGTGTATACAATGAAAGGATAACATGTTATTCAAAGAAGTCTTAAAGATTTAAAAACTAGAAATTGTATACATGGAGTAATATACATTCTGACCTTGTGAACATATGTAAATAACTTAAGTATGAGCACAAATACTTATGAAAGCATGAATTAGACAATAAAGACGTCTCTTGCATGTTTGAATGAATTTTACTAATGGAGACATAAAGTTTTAAAAATGAACTTGATAAACTAGATATACATTAAGTTGAGAACTTGTAAGTATGTTTTTTATGTCTAGCATGTATACATATGAAAGTATGATATATGGTAGGTAAAATGACTTACATGATTAATAGCTTAACATGTCGAGTCTTGATTAAATAAAAACGAATAATGACCTTTGATATGTTTGATGAATGGTTAAAGTTAGTTATTCATATAATAACATGTGTGTTGTGCATGATTGTTCGTTTATCTGCAAGTTGTGTGTGCACTGGCTTATTGTTGAAGCAGCCATGTCTTGGTTTGCACCAAGAGCAGCGCGACCGCGCCACTCCTTATTACAAACCAAGCGCGGCCGCGCAGTTCTGTGCTGAGATCTGAGTTCTGTTATTAAATTGAGAACTGACGCATGCTTATATGGTTACTCTAATCTGTAATACATGTCCAGTATAGTAGCCATGTGTTAATAAGCATGTTATTGAAATATCCTATGATGAATTATTGTTTACAACTATAAAGTCAATAGTGATTTCAACTATGACATAGTGTGTTAGAAACTAATCGGGTAATGTAATGATACATGTATCGAAGCATGCTATGTAATGATTTGATTCTTGTAAGTGTGGACTCATATTAGTTTACACGTACTAATTGAAAAGACTGACTTGTTAATGTTAGGTCGTTTCAACGCAAGTTAATTAAAGCTAGAATTATTGTAGCTGAGCAAACAGGCAAGTATCTAAACTTTACGCACTACCTTTATTTTGTGCAAACAAGTATATGTTTATGCAAGTTTCCTTGAACCCTACTTTTATTGAGCAAGTTCCTTGAACTTCATTATTCGACGGTGAACGTTTCCTATCCTTCTCATATTGAATTGAGCATGTTATTGTTGAATTGAACGTAATTCGTTTAAGCTTGAACTTTATTTCCAAGCATGCTATTAAGTGGTTTAATTACCTTACAATTAATCCACATCGATATTATTGATATTCGCACTTAGTGCACTTGTGTTCGTACTGTCTTGGACTGTACTTCATTTAAAGTTCTAAAATTCTTGAACTGTGTCAGATAGAGTCTGAACCTTTGTTCGGTCAGACAAGTATACGAAGTTTTATAAAAGCTATCCAAACCAATTGATGGTAAGGATTCTTAGACTGAAAGAACACCCCTTCTATGATAGTGGAGTACCCCAGGTATCTAATATAAGATACAAAGAGTAGATTTAAATGTTTTGCATATACATATTGTACGCGAGGCTGATCCCCTCAAGTACTTATTCTGTAGCCAGTAACCAAAGGGTCAATCAGCTATTGATTCCATTAGAGTGTTATAGTTCAAAGTCTACTTGACTAGCAGTTGTTCTAATAGCAGTCATTATCTTTGCTTCTAATATTCATATTGTTGAATTCTTTGTCAAAAATTTTCCTTTCATCATGATATATCCTTATTGTTGTATTTAAACTTGTTGAGCAAACTTGTTGCTCATCCTTGCTATATCATGAATTATATTGCAGCTAAGCCCGAGACCTCAGGAAAGGGCAAGGGTAAAGGAAAGATGTAGATTAGTCGCCAGGAGCAGACTTTACTATATGCTTAATTTAAATTACTGTTATGTAATATGAACCCTAAGTACTATTATAGGGTATCTTTGTAAGATGATATTAAGGTTATCGAATCTTGGGACTAGTAACACCTTTTGAATGAACGACGCACACTTATATATTCTGCATTTTAGTTATCATAAGTTGTTTAGAGGTGGATGTTTGTATCTTATCTTGATGACTGAATCGGGGTCAGAGGACCCGGATTTGGGGCATCACACCCGCCGGGTATCTCGTTTTGAGAATGCGTGATGCCCCTGCTGGGGATCTGATTGAAGATTAAGGTGACGACCCAGAATTGGAGATATTGGACCTGCACAAGGTATTACCGAGTGTGATTTATAACAGCTGAGATTATCGGCATAGTGTTCCCTGTGCTTGGGTGAATACCAATGAGTGATGTGTAGACCCACAGCTTGGTCTGAGAAAACTAGGATGACAAGCTATTCCGCTCAATTGCATAACATTTTTACTCCTTATTTATCTTTTTCAACTCATGAGAACTCTGTTTCAAGTAAAATTGGACCGAGACGGAGGGGTGGGACCCATGTAGGGGTGCCGTAGGTACACCTACAGCTGCTATAGGTGGACCTGCGGTCAGCTGTGGCTACTTAATGCCAGCAGGTTGCTTTCATAAGTCCTTTTTATA
Organism: Panax notoginseng; assembly: GCA_016801055.1. Lineage (NCBI taxonomy): Eukaryota > Viridiplantae > Streptophyta > Magnoliopsida > Apiales > Araliaceae > Panax > Panax notoginseng. The sequence continues at coordinate 76,201,428 of CM029014.1, read as the reverse complement.
TTGCGTCGCGAAGGAAATCTGAGAGTTCTTCTTCAGATCTGCTGAGTTCAGACGTCTTTCTGCAAATTCTATCACTGTACAAGTGTTCTACACTGTCCTGGTAACATATACAAGTCTTCTTTTCCAGTTTTTATTTGTTGGAAAATGACTTATCACATAAAATGCATCTAAACACACAGTAGTGAATATGCATACTCAAATGACTTGATAAAAAATATTCAACATAGTAAATGTTAATATTAGACCATGCTGAACATAATGATGTGAAAAAATTTGACTTTTGAAACAATCAAATTGGCACCTTTTTCTGCTATTTCTTATCCTATTTGGGAAAAAAATGAGTAAAAGGTAAAAATGCAAATTAATCCTGGTAATTAAACTACCATTATGGATTGATGACTTTAACTTTTTATGCATATAGTATGTATATAACTGTAGGCAGGTGTGTTACTAAATGGCTACCTAGTCATGCCTATGTGCATGTGGATATTCCTATTTATAAAGGGGACTATGGTAAAATATTCCAAAATGTAGGCATTTGAATAGTCATGCATTTTTAACTCTACTGTAGATGTATGTTAAAGTAATGCATGAATGCATATAGTCATAAAATGCTTTTTGAAAGAAAGCTTCAGGTTAGAAATTACCATACCTTTTCTGAGGTGATTTGGAGACTTTTGTCCAGATATTATGGATTTGGATCATCTGAGTAGTTCCCACAGGACCACTTCTGGTGTACGGAGGAGGGCTTCTGAAGTGCCTCGACCCCGTTCTATTAGACAGCCTCGTCGGTTGGTGGAGGCGGTGATGCGTCCCGTCTAGGTTGATGTGCCAGACGTCGAGGATGAGGAGGAGGATGTTCTGGTAACGGACCCTGCTTCTACTGCATATGCTCCCCGTAGGGTCCTCCTGAGTATTCAAGTGGCAAACCCAGAGCTCCTGGGTGATTTGAGTCGACATCCCTCGATGTATTTGCATGCCAACGAGGTATGACGTTAGATCTTAATCTTCCTTCTTTCCTATTGATGAAGAGTAAAGGATTTTGATGTTGATCCACATTTCATGTAGGTTCCCAGCTTTACACAGCCTCGAGGGAACTGGTTCAGCATTCACTCCATGTACCAGGCTCTACATCCTGACTATAGAGCGATTATGCATGACTGGAGATTTGGGGAGTTCTTTTTCATCCTTCCCCGTCGTTGTCCCTGGGGTTACCTTAGGACCTTGTCTGAGCGCTGGTTTCACCAGACTCAGTCACTCCATTTGCTGGACTGTGAGGTGATGATGACGCCGATGGATTGGCGGTTTATTATAGGTATGGAGTTTAGAGGGGCACCGGTGCCTTGCATGGCGGATATTACCCCTACTGCCGTTAGATCCTTGCTGGGAGTACTGACGGAGGCACTCAAGGGCAGAACTGTCCATACGGGTCCTTTGAGCGTAGATGCTATGAGTTGACTGTTGAGCAAGCCCATGCCAGATGATCTTAGAGTCAGGGATCACATTCTTCGGTGATTATTCCTGATGATTATTAGAGGCTGCTTCATAGCAGATAACTTTTCTATGGTGTTGTTCACTTTGATCAGCAACACGCGACATGTGGACCATATAGGAGAATATGATTGGGGTTCCTACACCTTCGCCTATTTCCTCAAGGGCATGCGTATGTGTTCGCAGGGCTTGACCGAGGCTTGGTTAGGATTCTACCCATTTTTGCTGGTGAGTATTTCTCTTGTAGTTTCCCATATATAGGTTAAGAGTGTTTACTGACTGTAGATGTTTGCCTTTGTGTTGGCAATTTTGGGCCTATGAGAGGCTTCCATGTTTGTGTCCTGTGAGCGTGTTAGGTTTAGATACCTATCCACATGGACGACGATGACATCATTCCATACTCGCAAAGGTCCCTATAGCTGAGGGTTTCACTCATTGCCGCCTACAATTGGAGTTGTTGACAGCTGATGTCATCACATGGATTCCCTATTCTGGGGAGCACTTGGCCATGGGATTTGAGGATGGGTACCCGACTGGCGTCGAGTACGTGATTTCCACCCGTAGGGTTCCTCTGTTTACTGATGGAGCATGGGAGCTCTATTTAGGAGATCGTGCAATCAGGAGCACCACAGGAGAGATCCGTATACCGATCTTACCTCCTGTTAGGCATTATTCGCCTGTATCGCAGTCACCCGTCATTGATATCCAATTGCTGGGGGTTGACGGTTTTGCACTATCAGAAGGTCCTTGCACTCAAGAGATGTTCTAGCATTGGTGGTTCCCTCGTACTATTGGAGCCCAGACCCGCGCCACTTATTTTATGGGAGATATGGTTCCAGGATCCGTGATGATGACGGATTGGCTAGCCTGTGTCTGAGATCCGACTCATTTGACACAGATTGACAATTTGACCCAGCGACTGGACCATGTACATTTCTTTATCCGGCATTTGGGCAGAGATCCGGTAGAGGAAGATTCTTTTGATCCTTCCGGCTCAGGCGCTGGCCCCTTAGATCAGCCATTTTGGCTTTATCGGTACAGATCCTCCTTTGTATAGGCCTGACATCCCTGTTGATAGAGATCCAGTTACCCAGGAGGAGTTACATCAGGTGGATAGGATTGATGATATAGATATTGACACCATTGTCTTCTTCTGATGTGTATTCTCGTTATCTCTTTTGATAAGCCTCTGTTAGATATTATATGGATGTGCCCCATTCTCACTATATCTTTTGATAGGCCTTTATTAGTAGTAGGGCGTCTGTGCCCCATTTCCTTGTATTTTTAGCTGTACAGAGGTGATGTATGTAGCTGATGATATACTTAGGAATGTATGTACTATTTTCCATTCCCTATATCATATTGCCATCTATTATCTATAATGCATGTATCATGTTATGCATATGTATATGTCCAGAGATATTTCAGCATTGACCCCTGGATGGTCTTATGATACGGCCTACACAGATGTTTTCTTCGACAGTCAGCCGCATTGATCACACCATACCAGACTTGGTAGCCTCCCGTCTGAGGTTGTGGTATGATAGTATGTCACCTCCAGATAGGGTGACAGTAGATCTGCTACTATAGCATTCCATGACCCTTTTGATGTTTCAGGTTCCCGCAAGATTTGTGGAGGGTATGCTGGAGCGTTGGATGCCAGAGAGACAGGTCTTCCGGTTTGATACCTAGGAGCTGACTCCTACATTGGAGGAGTATGAGCGGTTGACGGCTTTGCCCTTGGACAAACCTTGCTTATATGGCTGTCAGAGATGTGCGTAGGCAGTTCATGACCCTCACCGGGTTCCGGCGTAGAGTGGTTGAGGATGAGATTAAATCTTATCATGTACTATCCCAACATTTCCTGATAGACAGGTTTAGCTCATTGGACATCTATACACGTCATTCTAGAGATTTCACCATACCAGAGGATCAGTGGTATTTAGCCAGATTAGATGCATTCTTGATGTGCATAGTGGCGTATGTGTACATGCCACGATACATGTATGAGCTGGATATCGGTATTATCATGGCAGTGAGAGCTCTTAGGGAGGGGCGTACCATCATTCTGATGATTGTGGTAGAGACGCTGAGGTCAGCCACGTTTTGCATCACTTACCTTGTAGGGGTATTCACAGGTAGTTCGATCATGCTGTACGTGTGGTTTATGTCACACTTGAGACCGATTGGGACCTTCCGCCGACACGGGTATTGCTTCACCCGTGATATAGCTATGTCTTACTCCTTTCCGCCATCGGAGTTTACAGACGCTATGTCTTGGTCTTTGTTCCTAGCAGAGATCAGAGATCCGTTTGGCATTCTGCCGTGCACAGGGCTTAGCTCTCCCTACAACTTTATTACTCATACTTCGGGCATGGACTATCTCCCTCTGACTGGCTTGAGGGGCATGACTACCTATCACCCGTTGGCCATTAATCTCGCAGTTTGACCAGTTTCAAGACTTCCATCCTTATGAGGGGGCTCCAAGTCAGCGTTTAGCTTCTCGCCATCTATCAACAGAGGACCGATCCCAGGTGTATGCATGTTGGGATCAGCGTGAGATAGCTGCTTTCTCTATTAGCCATTCGGGCTGTTCGCCAGAGTATTCTGCGTGGACGGAGACAGAGACTTCATCCGCAGCGGCAGTAACCACAGTGTCGGGTAGTGATTCAGATGATGGAAAGCCTATGGAGGACGTTGATTCTCATATCGAGGAGGAGCAGTCTACTAGGTTTCCAACATCTCCTTTAGATTCTCCCAGTACTAGCACTATTGGGATCCAACATTCGGCACAGTACTTTGAGTAGAGTCTTCATTTGATGACCTTCTAGAGGGATCAGGTCAGAGCCTTGATGTTGACTGCTATTGATGGGAGAGACGCAGCTCTGTTAGAGAGAGATGAGGCATTAGCTCATAGAGATGCCGCTGTTGTTGAGCGGGATGAGGCCAGATCAGCCAGAGATGCCGTGAAAGTTGAGAGGGATAGTGCCATATCTGCCCGGGATGTAGCCGTTACAGATAGTACCATAGTGAGGTCCCTTACCACTGGCATGATTACAGAGATGAGAATGTACATTGATGAGCATAGAGTCACCATGCAGATGGCTGTACATCTGTTAGCTCGTGTGGATACCCTTGTATAGGAGACCACAACGTTACCTCCTTCTGCTGAGAGGGATGCCATGTTGGGCTTGATAGCTCGCATATACACTGATTTGTAGATGAGCTTGTATTTTCCTGCACAGACTAGCTTAGCCATTTTTTCATGTACAGTTTACATTGTATATCAAACAACATTATATATATAGCAGGAAAATATATTTTTGATCACTTCCCTTTTAGATATGTCTATTGCTTGCTTGATATTTGCATGTTTCTTCAGGACTTGTGATCTTGATGTATTCTTAAATCATCCTTTATGGATGGACATTAAGTTATCTCTTGACAGTTCAGAATGGATCATTGATATGTGTGGATCCCTACCATCTTTGGTGTCTTGGGACTGGTTTCTATATTAAAATGTGGAGAGGAGTGTGGCCTTCCTTTTTGAGATTGACCGCACCACAGATGGTTTCCAGTACTCCTATTTAAGAGGAGCCTAGTTAATTCAATCTCTTATTGATTGGTGTCGCTCTTCGAGGCACAACCGCAGCTTAGATGGTTGCCGAATCTCCTATTTGGGAGGAGTTCAGGTAATTCCATCCCATTGGTCTGAAGCCGATGAAATATAGTGGATTGAAGTTTGATCCCAGTACCGTTGACAAGTATTTGTGTTTTGGTAGGGGGTGAAACCGAAACATGAATGGCTGCCTACATACTCCTATTGAAGAGGAGATCAGGTCTGCGTAGTTCGAACCAGGTGTAAGAGGTTCAACGTTGTATGTGGCAGAAAGGGTGTAGGAATGTTTTTGTTGTTTTTATTTTTGTAAGGAGAAGGGTGTAAGAAATGTTTTTGTTATTTTTGTTTTATTGCGACTGGGCCAAATAAAATGGTTGCCTACGTACTCCTATTGTAGAGGAGATCAGGTCGATGTAGTTCGCCCCTCAAGATGATTTGCAGCCGAAGAGAAGTATAAATCCCATGTGTAGGCTATACTGCGGGGAGAAGAAAGTTTGATCCCATGATTGGGACAAACTGCAGGTGTAAAAAAGTTTGATCCCGTCTTCAGGACAAACTGCAATCGTAGAAAAGTTTAATCCCGTCTCCAGGATAAACTGTAGGTGTGAAAAAGTTCAATCCCTGGGGGGATAACAGAAATTGTATGAACGTAGTGAAACCAGGCTGTTGGCTTGAAGAGTATGTTTCCTTGAGGGGGCAAAGTGTAGCGAAGAGTTGTATGTGATGAAGGGTTAAAGAACCGGAATGACTGGTGATTTGATGATCCAACACCAGGATATTTGCTTGATGGTAACTTCAGACATAGTACCGTTTCACGGTGTCCGAATTGATGATTTGTGGAAATTCATCACCGTCTATTTCCTTTAATCTGAGAGCGCCTTCTATCAATACCTCCTTGACAACAAACGGACCTTCCTAGTTAGGGGTGAATTTTCCCTTGGACTGATCTTGGTTGTCAAGTATCTTCTTTAAAACCAAGTCATGTTGCTTAAACTACCTTAGCCAGACTTTTCTGTTGTAGGATCTGGCGATCCTTTGTTGATATAACTGACCATAGAAGATAGCCACGACTCGCCTTTCATCTATTAGAGACAATTGGTGATACCTATCTCGTACCCATTGGTCTTCATCCAGCTGAGCGTCTATCAACACTCTGAGGGATTCCATTTCAACTTCTATGGGGAGCACTGCTTCCATCCCATAGGTTAATGTGTAGGGGGTTGCCCCAGTGGAAGTGCGCATTGATGTTCTGTAGGCTAACAGAGTAAGAGACAATAAGTCAGGCTATCCTTTGTGGTTGGCAGACATCTTTTGCATGATCTTCTTGATGTTTTTGTTAGCCACTTCAACAACACCATTCATCTTCGGACGGTAGATGACAGAGTTAAGGTGTTTGATATAGAATTTACCGCATAACTCCTCCATCATTTTGTTGTTGAGGTTCTTAGCATTGTCTGGCACAATTATCTCTGGTTGTCTATATCGACAAATGACATTATTTCTGATGAAAATAATGATGACTTCTTTCGTAACCCTGGGGAAGGAGGCTGCTTCTACCCACTTGGTGAAGTAGTCGATCATGGTGAGTATAAAGTGATGCCCATTACTGGCTTTGGGATCGATGGGTCCGATCACGTCCATTCTACACATTGAGAATGGCCAAGGTGAACTCATATCGTGGAGCTCCCTCGGAGGGGCAAGGATGACATTTCCATGAATTTAGCATTGATAACACCTCTTGACGTGATCATCACAGTCAGCTTTAAGGGTAAGCCAGTAATGTCATGTTCTGAGGATCTTTTTAACAAGTAGGGGGCCGCTCATGTGTGGGCCACATACTCCACCATGGACCTCATCCATGAGCCTCTGAGCTTGATCCTGGTCCATACATCTGAGGAGACCTAATCCTGCATCTCTTTTGTAGAGTGCATCTCCACTCAGGTAGAATTTCATAGCAAGTCGATGGATCCACCTTTTCTCAGTCGAGCTCGCCTCAGCGGGTGTAGATCCATCTCGTAGCTACTCCTTGATATGCTAATACCAAGGATGCTAGATGGGAGGTACTTCATCTCATACTTCTCCAACATAGTTCCCATAGGCTGGTGCCTTATGCAGGGCAAATGTGACGCTTGGCATGTGTTCCTTGTCAGGCATGTGAAAGGAGGCCAAAGTTGCAAACGCGTCTGCAAAGTCGTTCCTATTATGAGGAATGTGTAGAAAGAAGATTTCTTCGAACTCCAAAGCCATTTGTAAAACTTTCCGATGGTAAGGCAGCAAATGTAGCTCTTTGGTTTCATAGATTCCCATGGATTATTTGATTACCAACTCTGATTCCCCAAAGACAGTTAACCACCTGATGCCCATTGAACGAGAAAGTTTTAGCCCCATAAGACAACCTTCATACTCAGCTGTGTTATTAGTGTTGACAAACTACAATTTGACGGCAACAGAATACTACTTCCCCGTACCGGATACCAGAACTGCTCCAGCTCCAAAACCTTCCATATTAACAGCTCCATCGAAATACATTTTCCATGTATGGCATGTATCGTATTGATGGTGTTGCTGAACTGTCATTACCCCTTCATCTGGGAAGTAGGTTTCCAAGGGTTTGAAGTTCCCTGAAGGTGCGCCAGTCAGTTGATCCTCAATTCCTTGACCTTTGATGGACTTTTGCATCACGTAGACGATATCAAATTGTTATAGGATCAACTGCCATCTGGACAGTCGATAATTTAACATGGGTTTATTGAACACGTACTTGAGAGGATCCACGAGGGATATGAGATGGGTTGTGTGACCATGGAGTAATGCTGTAACCTCATGGAAGCCCATGCTAAAGCACAACAAGTCTTCTTAATAAGAGTGTACTTGTGTTCACAGCTGCTGAATCTTTTGCTAAGGTAATAGATAGCTCATTCTTGGCCTCTATCGTCTTTCTATCCCAGCATACAGCCCATGGCATTGTCACTTATGGACAGGTACATGAACAGGGTAACATCATCCATGTGTGGTACCAAAATATGAGCTTTGACTAGCTGTTCTTTTATTGTGAGGAAGGCCTTCTGGCACTAGTCGTTCCATTTTATGGAGGAGTTCTTCCTTAACAACTTAAAGATAGGCCCACAGGTTGCTGTAAGTTGAGAAATAAACCTGTTAATGAAGTTGATTCTTCCTAAAAATCCTCGTATTTCCTTCTTTGTCTGAGGAATGGGCATTTCCGTTATGGCCTGGATTTTGATGGGGTCCAGCTCAATCCCTTTGTGGCTGACTAGGAATCCTAGCAACTTGTCTGATTTAACGCCAAAGGCGAACTTGGCTAGATTCAACTTCAAGTTGTACTTACATAACCTGTTGAAGAGCTTTGTGAGATGGTCTAAGTGGTCTTCTTCCCTTCAGGACTTGACAATGATGTCATCCACGTAGATCTCTATCTCTTTGTGCATTAAGTCGTGGAAAAGAGCCATCATAGCTCGTTGATAAGTAGCTTCGGCATTGATGAGGCCGAATGACAATCGTCTATAGCAAAAAGTTCCCCAAGGCGTGATGAAAGCAGTTTTCTCACGATCTTCCTCAGCAACCATAATTTGGTGGTATCCAGCGAAGCAATCCGCAAAGGAGTACATTCCGTATTGAGTAGTATTGTCAATGAGAATGTGGATAAATGGCACGGGAAAGCTATCTTTAAGGCAAGCTTTGTTCAGATCCCGGTAATCCACACAAACTCGCACTTTTGTCCAGGTTTAGGCACGAGAACTATGTTGGATATCCACTCAGGATATGTGGACACCATGATAATGCCAGCTTAAAATTGTTTCACAATTTCTTCTTTCACCTTTAAACTCCACTCAGGTTTCAATCGCCTGAGCTTCTGTTTGACTGGCTTGAATCCATCTTTAATTTGAAGGTAATGAAGAATAATGTCAGTGGAAAAATCCACTATGTCTTCGTGAGACCATGCAAATACATCCTGAAATTGGGTTAGTAGCGTAACCATGTCATTCCTTTGGTTCGGGGTAAGGTCTGAACCAATCTGGATTAACTTAGGGCTTTATAAGGTTCTGAGATTAAAGGAAGTGGTTTGATCAAGGTTCGGTTTAGGTTTGTCTTTGACCCATTCTTTAATTTCTGGAGGCACCTCAATGTCCTCATGTATTTCCATCAAGGCTGAATCCATCTTTACATCAAAGTTACAATCCTTGTGGAGAAGAGGCACCTTATCAGCAAATACATGCACATCTAAATTCAGGGTCCTGAAACAAAAATATGCTTTCACTTAGTATATATGAAATGGTTTGATCATACAAAGTGTTAGCATGTACTGACAAAACAACTGCTAATACTGTACAGAAAAGTAAGCAGTTATGATATCTATAGGGCAGAAAGAGTTCCTGCCCATTTTAAATGCAAGGAGTGATGCTCCAATTGTCGAGGGCAAAGTCCTGGTGGACTACAGTGATGGAGGGGTTGTCATCGTCCTCCTTCTCTCGAATGATGACCATTACGTCTGGGTAATCATCGTCTGGGGTATATATGGTCGTATGTTCATCATGGACAATGATGTGTATGCCTGCCATCATTCTGACGATGTCTTGTTTAATTCTTCGTTCCTCTTCCTCCACTCTAGGGTCTAGAACAAAGACTTCTTTCTCCCTTACCGGTATCGGCTTGGGAAATAACAGAGCCATTACTCTGGCTGGCACCTTTACAGGAGGTTGTGCGGACTCAGGATTCATAGGTGGAGACAAACGTTATGTAACTGAAGCTGGAGGAATCTGATGATGCTTACGTGCATTCCTATGACTGGAACTGGCAGAAAAGCCCAGTCCAGCTATCCCAGTTTAACTGATAACTTGAATCGGGTGCTTAATACCCTGATGACTTTTACCCAATCCTTATCTCGGCTGATGACCCAAAGATATCATTTCATGAGTAGCCGACATTACTTCGGCAGAAATCTTGGGTGTGAGAGGTGGTGCCCCAATAAGGTGGTAGTGAGTGTTGCTCACCTCCAGGTCATGAAAACTGACCGGCTCAACTTTTGAATTGGAGCTGATGAGGGGTATGTCACTTTGTTTAGGACATTCCGGTTCCGCGTTGACTGTGACTAGGTTGTCATTAATGATGTATTTCAATTGTTGATGAAGAGTGGAGGGGACGGCCCCACCCATATGAATCCACGGTCTTCCCAATATCAGGTTGTATCCTAAATCTATTTTGAGCATGTGAAAAGATACGCAGAATGTATGGGGACCAATCTCGATTGGTAGCTTAATCTCTCTGACTGAATTTTGGCGGGATCCGTCGAAAGCTTTAATGATCGTATGGCTACTTTGAATACATTTTAGATTGACGTTCATCTTTAGCAAAGTAGCGTAAGGACAGATATTCAGAGACAAACCTCCATTTATCAAGACTCCAGCTAGCATATATCCGGAGGACAAAACCGCAACGTGCAATGGCTTGTAATGACCGGTCCCTTCGGGTGGTATGTCATCATCAGTGAAAGATATCACATTGTTGTTAAAAATGTGATCAACCAAATGTTGAAATTTTTCTACATCCGCTGATGTCGGCAAGTAGGCTTCTTCCAAAACCTTTAGTAAGATCTTCTTGTGATCCACGGAAGTTAAAACCAAGTGCAAGATTGAAATTTGGTGTGGAGCTTCTCTTAAGCTTAAAACCACTTTTGCTTCATTTTGACCCATAGTGCGGAGGAATTTTTCAATCTTCTCCATGGGTATTTTCACCTTTGATTTGATGGTAGACTTCATCACCCGTTGGGGAAGATATAATGGATTCTCCTTCGATACTGCAACATTTGTATGAGAGATGGATCCTTCAGCATCTCCATAATTCGATGGAACTTTTTGTAAGCTGATAACAGGATATTGTGGTCTGAATGGCATGTTAATTGGCTCTGGAGCAACCACTTTCAAAGGATTGTCAATTCCTTTGAGTTAAATTGTTTGTATTATGAAAGGTTTGATAGTCCCATCAGCCTCAGCGGATATAACTGCTACCAATCCCTTCCATTTAGTAGGACAAGTATTCTCATTCTTAAATATCACAGTATCGTCATCTGCTAGCTGCAGGACACCGCTATCAATTAGATTTTGAATGAGGTGGCGGAGTGCCCAACATTCTTCAGTGCTGTGACCGTCAGAATGGGAGTGATATTGGCATACTCTATCAGAATTAAACCGTCCTGAATGGGGACTGATTGGAGGTAGAAGGGAAGTGATCCTTCCTTCATTGATCAACATCTGGAGTATTTCCTCCATAGGTTGGCCCAGGTATGTAAATTCCCTTCTATTGGCAAAATCCCTAAGAGCTTTGGCACTTGCTCTCTTCGTCACCTTGTCTTCCAGTGTTTCTTTATCTAAAGGTGACGAGGGAGTATATACAACAAAAGGGAGCAGGCTAGCATGCTCCTGGCTGACTAATTGGTGTGTGACTTGATGCTGATAGGTCACCAGTTCTGCCAATTGCTCAGTCTATTACATAGAGCTTTCATTTTTCGTTCCATTGCGAATTGGAACTTTGCATAATCCCATTTATCAACACCGTCTTTAATGGTCTAGGAGGATTCACTATTAAAATGGGAACTCTGTCCATTATTCTAGTTAATCATGTTGACCTCTTCCTCTTTGTGTTCGGGAAGAGGGTTGTCTTGTACGTGAGGTTGATCTGGTTTGGTGACCACAATCTCACCGTTGTCTATTAAATCTTGGATCTTGTGCTTCAAGGACCAACAATCTTGAGTATCATGTCCAGGTACCCCGGCAAGATAAGCACATTTCTGAGCAGCATTGAAACCCCTTCCATTATGATTGGCTAGTGGAAGAAGATGCGTAATTTTTTTCTGAGTTGTCAGAAGAGTGAGAATGTTCTCGAGCGAGTCCCCTAAGGGTGTGAACACTCAGGGCATTTGACTTCTCCCCCTTTTGGCAATAGAGGGTTTGCAGACTGTGCTTGAAAGGGAGTGCACTTTCTCCTCTGGATAGGCATGTTCTGATTGCCTTTTTGACCCTGTAGTATCAAGGAAACATCCTCCTCTTTATTTTTGCTCCGGGGGTTATTTCCATAATTTCTAGATTGGATGTGCTCTGCAACAGCTTTAACGACAGCTAGGTCTTGAATCTTTCCTAACTTCAATCCCATCTCAGCCATCTCCCTTGTTTAATCATTTCAGAAAATGGTTTACCAATGCCAGCCAAGACTATTTCATAGAAAGGAGCTTCTTGTATTTCTATGAAAGTCATGACCATTTCTGATTCCGTCATGGAAGGGATAACTTGAGCAGCAAGGTGCCTCCACCTTTGAGCAAACTCTCTGAAAGACTCATTGGACTGTTTCTTGACCTTGGTAATCTGGTACCGGTCAGGAGCCATCTGAGACTAGAAACTGTATTGAGTGAGGAAGGCATGAGCTAGCTCCTCCCAACTATGGATCTTTGAGTTGTCTAATCTAGTATACCACGAACGGGCTTCTCTAGTCAGACTCTTCTAGAATAGCTGCATCCTGAGCTTCTCGTCCTCTACATAAGATCTAAGTTCTCTAATGAACACCTTCAAATTTGTGTAGGGATCTCCTGACCTATCAAATTTTTTGAAGTCAGTAGTTTTAAAATTTTCTGGATAATGAACACCAGGGAATATACAAAGGTCAGCATATGAGACACTTCCTTGTGCTCCAATTCCTTTCATCGCACGAAGTGTTTCTTATAATGAAGGACTTTCTTCCTGATGTCACCGATGTCTGGATCTCCTTTGAGATGGGTGATATCATGACTTTTGTTGGTCGTATCCAACTGAAGTCTAGGTTCTATAATGGCTTTATCAGGACCTTGGGCTCCTCCTTGTGTAGAGGATTCAACATGTATGAGTATCCTCGTACCCTGAGTAGACTGGTGTAGTTCTTTAAGCAGAACAACCAAATCTGTGATTTGTTTACTTAATCCGTCAAATTCTGTGCGAGAAATAGGATTAAGGTCAGTCTGGTCTGATGACGACATAATTGACTGTAGGCTCGTGGCCTTTTTGGATTTTGATCGGGTAATAGGTCCGATTGCTTTCCTGCAAAAGACTTGCGTACTTTAGTCTTTAGGGAATGTGTAAATGTTTACATGTTATGTGATGTATCCGTTCTAGGAATATTTTCCTGCAAGGCGGATGTTATCTATTTGTAATACATGATAACATGTTAATTTAAATATGTATGTACACATGTTTCTTCATATTTCTCATTACATGGAGATGAATATGGAATGAAATTACAAGTATTTTGACTTTACGAGTAATTTGAAATGAGAGAGCAAGAAGAGACTTTCCTCCGTGTTTGGTTTATCAGAGGCTAACCTATCTTAGGTTACTCTCGCGGCTTTTTGGCATGAAGGTTCCCAACTCATCGCAATTTATTTGACGGGAAGTTAATCCGGTCTTTCAACTGGAGCGAATTTTGGTGGTGCCTTTCTTGAGCCTCGTTAGAATTAGTCTTCCTACAAGTCCAGTAATCAAGCACCGACATGATAACCTCCTGGTGGAGGAACCACACAACATACATTCACATACAACGTGTCTCACCGTTTATGAAAATGATGGCATGTGCGAAGCACTAATATCACAAGCAGATATAGTGTAAAACATTAAGCACAGGAAAATATATGCATTCGTACTATAAAACCCCCAAACTCGGGTACTTGAAACCCTAACTTAGTGCTTTACGATACCATTTCTAAGAGCAGAATAATACTAATAATAATAACAATAATATAAATATCAAACTTAACTTACATTTATCAGAGTCTAATCCCAAGTACGCAACCTTTACTACATTCTTTACATGATATATAATACATATCATTATCTTAATACAGTTTAACTATTACAAAAGATACCAGTAATCATATTCTGTTTGCTTTCCTTTTCATTTGTTCTGGTCTGAACCTTCGGGTTGATCATGCCTAGCTGAAAATATTTAAATTTAAAGTAAGAATGAGCATTTGGGTGCCCAGCAAGTAATAACAATTATAAATATAATTAGCAGAAAGAAATAAATGTTTTCTTTGTACATCACTTCTACAACAAATTTATAGTTGTGAAGTAAACTGAACTGATAATAATAACATAACAATTCTATTCCAAAATTTTGAAACTATGTATTGACTACAACGAATTAATATTGATCTATTAACGAAACCATTGCCAAAAGGTTAAAGTTATTTATAATAAATCAAAATACTTTTAAAGTATTAACATTACCCTTAAATGATTTTTAAAAGAATTAAAAATCATTTTTAAATAATATCATTAATATTAAAGTATTAATGTATTACTTATCAAAATATTAAAAGTCCTTAATCATAACTTAAAATATTTTTAATTCATTTTTATCCCTTTTAAATGATTTTTTAAATAAATAAAACCATTTTTTAAACTATTTATTTAATATAATTATTCAATAAATCTAATATCATTTAATATTAAATTATTAACGAAAGTTTCCTTTAAATATCAAAAGTTATAATTTATAACTTAAAATATTTTTAAACACTTTATTTTTATTTTAATGATTTTTATAATAATAAAATCTTTTTTAAACTAATTTATTTAATATAATTGTTAAATAATTCTAATATCATTAATAGTAAATAATTAATAAAATTTACCTTTAAATATTGAAAGTTATATTTTATAACTTAAAATATTTTTAAACTATTTATTTTTATTTTAAATGATTTTTTTAATATTAAAATCATTTTTAAACTAATTTATTTAAAATAATTATTAAATAAATCTAATATCATTAATATTAAAGTATTAATATTTTTCATGACAAAATATCAAAAGCTATATTTTATAACTTAAAAATATTTTTATAATCTTTAAATCATTAATTCTATTTTTTACAATTTATTTAATACATTTATTAAATAACTTTAATTACCATTAATATAATTAATTAATGAAATTCATCACAAAATATTAAAAGTTACACTTATAACTCCAAAAATATTTTAAAACACTTTATTCTTATTTAAAATGATTTTTATAACATTAAAATCATTTTTCTCTAATTTATTTAATACACTAATTAAATAAATTAAATATCATTAATATTCAAATAATTATAAATATTAATGAAAAATGTCCCATATAATTAAAAGTTTTTTTCATAATTTAAAATAATTTTTAAAACTATTTTTATAATTTTTAGAATTTATTTTCTATTTTTAATGATTTTTCAGAAATTCATAAAATAAAAATAAATGAAACCGTCGTTATTGGCCTTTAGCGACACTAAGCGTCGCTGTTGGTGTTCTTGAGCTCAAGAACACTGACAGCCGGTCTTAACCAGGGGTCAACTTTGACCAACTTTAAATCTTAATCCAAACATGTTTTAGGATATCCTTAACCATGACCGTGTAGTCATTACACAACACTACAACTAAAAATCAAAATCTAGGCCATACTACAAAAACACAAAGAGATCTGGGATTGTAAACATGCTGTCAGACATTCATCTAGGTTTTCTGGGCCTAGACAGTTTCGAGCTTACACATTCAAGCTCACTTTAATCTATGTTCTGGTCTTGTTTCAGGTGGTTTGATGATTCAAAGTTATAGTCCATGTATTATAGACTATTTACAAAGTAATATATTAGATCAAAAACAACGGAATCATAATTTATGAGCCGACCAAAGGCTGTCAGAGAGCTTGCTCGTAGACTTTTCTGGAAATTCCAGAAAAACAAAAACAGTACAAGTGGCCTACTTTGACCACTTTCCACAATTGATATGTTGATTGTTTATAGGATATTAAGACATGAATATGTAGTCCATATTACCAGCTACAACACGTACCAAACTAAAAGATTAAAGCACTTAAAACCTGACAGAGCTGGACTTACAAAGTTCTTGTCAGAAGCTGAAATCCCATTTCTGGGTTACCTAGAATCTGACCGGTCATGCCCGGTCAACGGGTTTTGACCGTTTATAAAATGACATCTAGACATCATTCAGCCTTGATTCAAGTTTCAGAATAAATACCATATATCAGACTACATATAACAACCTTCAAACAACAAAAATACATAACATGCTAAGATTTACAGGGTCTGACATTCGTTGTCAGACCACAAAAATTTAAATTCCCAGATTTTTGAAAACTCTTGTTTCGAGTATCTAAAAGTTATGGATCACCTATGTACCAACCCAGATCATGGATTAACACCTTCTATCATATCTTTAAACAACAAATAGCAACAAACAACATGAACCACATAAATTTTTATAAAGCTAGGGTTTATACCTTTAAGCTTTGATTTCTGGAATTTGGGCTTCTGATTTGTTTTGGGTAAACGTGGGGCTTGTATATGAGACTGGTATGCAATAAAAATTCGTGGGTTTTTGGAAGAGAGAGAGAGTTGGTGGAGTATTTGTTGCACAAATGAGCTAATAATGGACTTTTCTCTCTCTAATTCTATATATATAATGTGGTGCAATGTATATGGCTGACATCTGAACTGATTGCTGCTGATATAAGTCATATGGGCTGGTAAGGGTTGTTGAGCAACTCATATTTGGCTAGTATTACAAGTTATCCTCAATAATACAATAAGGGCATACATGTCTTTTGGCTTTTAAAATTAAGTGCAAAAATGTAAACTTGTTAAACCCTAAGGTTTAGCACAAATTGTAGGATTTTCCAACTAGGGTTTGTACAAAATAAAATAAAATAAAATTTTTAGTTTCTAAAAATTGAAATTTGGGTTTCTTAATCAATTAAGTGTTTAATTAGTTAACACTTTGGTAATTAGATTTAAGAGACACTAATTAGCATTACACTTCCCAATTTAGCGATTAGGGTTTATCCTAATCAAATTAGGGTTTATAATTTAAAAAATAAAATAATAAGGGTTTATAAAAAAAACAAAAAAAAAAACATTAGGGTTTTGAAAATTAAGGTTCTCCCTAATTAGGGTTAATATCTATAACACCAATCATAAATCACATTAACATTATTACCAATAAATCTTGAACTCTAATTTGAGTTTCAAGTTAGGGTTTAACAATAACTTAGGATTTCCAATTATTAATTAGGGTTTCTAAAAATTAATATTTCTAAATATTAATTAGGGTTTACCTAATCAATATAAAATTATATAATAGATAACATGCACCATATAACACAGTTATATAATAGTGTCGAACTCATCCTGAGTTTTAAATTAGGGTTTCTATTTAGCAATTAGCTAATTATTATTTAAGGTTTCTAATTTAAGAAATTATGGTTTTAATTTATAATTAGGGTTTTTTTTCTTGATTATTAATAATTATAATTATCATGAATCACATAACATATTGACTTAACAGATTTTAAAGTCTCATTTGACTTCGAAATTAGTGTTTGTCAGTAAAATTAGGGTTTTGCAGGTTTATACTAAAATTATTCCCCAGATTAACCTTACATACCTAACATTCATATTTATAACACTGACAAATAATAATATAATATTATTATTCTCATTTCTTGATCAAAATCAAAAATTAGGGTTTGGATTCCATATCTGATTTATTCTTCATATATAACATTAATAATTAAGTTAAAAGAAATAACTTAATTAATCTGAAATAACTTCATATAATAAAATAAATAATTATTATCATAATTCTAAAAATCATTTCATATATTATTTAGATAATATAATTATATTTTCATGAAAAATAAATAATAAAAATATTTCTACTATAAAATTAATTATTAAAAGAATAAACTTTATAATAGTCAATAATTCTAAAATAAAATTATTTATAAACATTCATGTAATAAATATATTTTTATTTATTACATAATTACATATACACATTACCTTGTACAAATCCTCATTCTTAAAATAATAAAAAAAATTATACGCAAAATTTCTGATTTAATTATATAAAAAATATCGGGTTGTTACATTCACCCTCCCTTATAAAGATTCTGTCCCTAGAATCACCGTTTTAAAACCTATACATATCAGGGTACATAGCATATACAATTCATTACGAGTACATCTCGATCAAAATTGATCGAACTGATCTTTAACTATTCAGCATAAAGCTTATCTATCTGCTTATACGGAAAATTGATTTCTAATAGAACTCAATTTCCTCCTTCAAAATAATTTACTATATATAAGAAAATAATATATAGGAAAATAAAATTTTTTCGAATAATACTTGGAGTTGCATCCCCGGCTGCTACAGTTTCTTGAACGGTCATGTTGAGGACGCTTGCAGTTGATTTCGTTGGTCTGATTGTTGATGTTGGTCCCGTTATCGCCAATGCCCTGTTGACTTTCCTTGTTTGCGCATTCCTTGCCTCCCTTCCCCTTCTTGGACAGTCTTCCACCTTATACTCCATTGATTCACACTTAAATCACGCAGACTTGCCCTTTATCTCCTTTCCTTTTATCGTATAGGTGACAAAATTATCTTTTGCCCATTCGTTACCCTAGCTATCACAAACATGTCAACAAGGTCAGCTGATCTTCAGAATCCTGGGAGTACGATGGCCTTGAAGTCTTTGACGTTTGCCGTTCGATTATCTGGCTACATTTTCCCGACTGTATTCCATTTTGTATAGTTTGAGCGACCATAATCATAAAATTCTGTATCGGGTCTGGTTGTCTTCCAACTTTGTTGACAGGTTCTTCTGTCCATATTTTGTTTTCGTCTCCTTGGCGGCATTATCATAATTTATTCTTACATTCTAAGCCTTATCGTATACACTTAACATATAACACGAAATTTTTTACTCAATAATCATGTATTCAAAATATTAAATTTTGAACACTAGGTTTACTATATTAAAAATTTACTATCTTTATACTCATAACATTTGACATACACCATAGCACATATTGCTTTATTCATTTGCAATCCCTTTGTGACTCAAAAGTTGGGAATCGCTGACACAACTTATACAAAATTTTAAAAATATTACCATATACAAACATACCTATCATATACTTAACATAGAATCGTACCTATTCAAGTAATACTAGTACTACTTATTTCTTACGACTCTACTAAGGATCAATTATTTAGAAATCTGTCTAGTCCCATTATCCTCAATAATCCATTCACACCTAACTACACTTAGTTCGTCCAACTTACCATACATTATGAGTTTAAGAACTCACCTCAAACATAAGAGTTTAAGAACTCGACATTGACCACACATTCTTTAACTATACTTTATCTATCAGTCATACTATTGTTTCAGGGTCCGGTACTATACTTTTCAAAATAACCACCTCTTTGAGGTAGCTTTCAATGTGAGCCTCTATTTCAGCTATTGGCTTTGATATTGGCTCGGTAATGGAGGTTGACTTATTCTTTACAATCTGAGGGTATTCAAATTCTTTTCTATCTGACATCTACACACCTAAATTATCCTGATTATCAACTAATAAATACACACAACAAATAATAGTTTTATACAAGTTATCTTTTATTTGATTTGACGATGAACTAATTTAATTCATCTCCTTTTTAAACTCTATTTGAGTTATTTATATTTTCAAAGTTTTTCTCCGTTCTAAGGTTATAGTCTAAGGTCTAGCCCACCTAAGGTTTCTAACCCTATAGCTCTGATACCAACTTGTAAAACCCCCAAACTCGGGTACTTGAAACCCAAACTTAGTGCTTTACGATACCATTTCTAAGAGCAGAATAATACTAATAATAATAACAATAATATAAATATCAAACTTAACTTACATTTATCAGAGTCTAATCCCAAGTACGCAACCTTTACTACATTCTTTACATGATATATAATACATATCATTATCTTAATACAATCTAACTATTATAAAAGAGACCAGTAATCATATTCTGTTTGCTTTCCTTTTCATTTGTTCTGGTCTGAACCTTCGGGTTGATCATGCCTAGCTGAAAACATTTAAATTTAAAGCAAGAATGAGCATTTGGGTGCCCAGCAAGTAATAACAATTATAAATATAATTAGCAGAAAGAAATAAATGTTTTCTTTGTACATCACTTCTACAACGAATTTATAGTTGTGAAGTAAACTGAACCGATAATAATAACATAACAATTCTATCCCAAAATTTTGAAACTACGTATTGACTATATATATATAGTAGTCGACATACTATGAACATTGTTTTAAATTTTCGATAAGGTTAGACAGAACTTCATCTGCAAACCGTCATAACTTACAGGCATGAGGTTGTACTTCCCATGTACCTGTATTGATTAATACTACATTACAAGAACGATGTTATCGTTCATTTTGTCCGCCTTGGGCGCATAAAAATTTTCCCGTGATCGGGATGTTTACACTTAGTCTGGAATCCTAACCAAAATAATTTGATTGGATACAAAAAGGTTTTTATCATATTCAATGATATTTTGAATCTGTGTCTAGCTGGTTAACTAGTTTGGACGTATATATATATATATATATATATATATATATATATATATATATATATATATATATATATATATATATATATATATATATATATATATCAACATGTGATTAAATACAATGATTATCCAAGTGGGGACACTTGTATAATCATATATAGAAATTAACGAACAGAATATATATATCTAAATTACCATATATTAACATGTTGATAAACAATGATCGAATATAGAATATATCACAATAGGATTAATAATATAGCATAGTAATAATATAATTCTGAAACTTCTTACTCATGTCCATTGCATAAAGGAAATGTAAAGGTAAGATACTTGCTTGGTCTGCTGCTTACAGATACGTAACTTAGTTTTATCTTTTATACCGAAACCTATCATTAATAAGATCATTTGATCGATTAGAATAACATACTATAACACATAGTACTGCATCTCGCAGTCAGCACATAACCTAATCACAGTATCACACATGTTTCACAACCATTGAATCACAAATAAACACATATTTAATCAAATTATTTAAGTCTAGATCAATTTCTGAAATATGTCAGTCTACCGATAGCTTTATCGGATAATTATCGAGTCTAAGACTCTATACTATAGTTCAATATCTGTAAGTATCAGTCATATTATTTTTAAATGACTTATAATAATTTTTAAACATTTATTATAAATTATTATGAATTTTCAAACACCGGAATCTTTATCAAATGATTTAAATATTAAACCATTCTATTATCATTAATATTAAATTAATATTGATCTATTAACGAAACCATTGCCAAAAGGTTAAAGTTATTTATAATAAATCAAAATACTTTTAAAGTATTAACATTACCCTTAAATGATTTTTAAAAGAATTAAAAATTATTTTTAAATAATTATCATTAATGTTAAAGTATTAATGTATTACTTATCAAAATATTAAAAGTCCTTAATCATAACTTAAAATATTTTTAATTCATTTTTATCCTTTTTAAATGATTTTTTAAATAAATAAAACCATTTTTTTAAACTATTTATTTAATATAATTATTAAATAAATCTAATATCATTTAATATTAAATTATTAATGAAATTTTCCATTAAATATCAAAAGTTATAATTTATAACTCAAAATATCTTTAAACACTTTATTTTCATTTTAAATGATTTTTATAATAATAAAATCATTTTTAAACTAATTTATTTAATATAATTATTAAATAATTCTAATATCATTAATAGTAAATAATAAATAAAATTTACCTTTAAATATTAAAAGTTATATTTTATAACTTAAAATATTTTTAAACTATTTATTTTCATTTAAAATGATTTTTCTAATATTAAAATCATTTTTAAACTAATTTATTTAATATAATTATTAAATAAATCTAATATCATTAATATTAAAATATTAATATTTTTCATGACAAAATATCAAAAGTTATATTTTATAACTTATAAATATTTTTATAATCTTTAAATCATTAATTCTATTTTTCACAATTTATTTAATACATTTATTAAATAACTTTAATTACCATTAATATTAATTAATTAATAAAATTCATCACAAAATATTAAAAGTTACACTTATAACTCCAAAAATATTTTAAAACACTTTATTTTTATTTAAAATGATTTTTATAACATTAAAATCATTTTTCTCTAATTTATTTAATATACTAATTAAATAAATTAAACATCATTAATATTCAAATAATTATAAATATTAATGAAAAATGTCCCATATAATTAAAAGTTATTTTCCATAATTTAAAATAATTTTTAAAACCATTTTTATAATTTTTTAGAATTTATTTTCTATTTTTAATGATTTTTCAGAAATTCAGAAAATACAAATAAAAGAAACTGTCGCTATTAGCCTTTAGCGACAATAAGCGTCGCTGTTGGTGTTCTTGAGCTCAAGAACACTAACAGCCGGCCTTAACCAGGGGTCAACTTTTACCAACTTTAAATCTTAATCCAAACATGTTTTAGGATATCCTTAACCATGACCGTGTAGTCATTACACAACACTATAACTAAAAATCAACATCTAGGCCATACTACAAAAACACAAAGAGATCTGGGATTGTAAACATGCTGTCAGACATTTATCTGGGTTTTCTGGGCCCAGACAGTTTCGAGCTTACACATTCAAGCTCACTTTAATCTATGTTCTGGTCTTGTTTCAGGTGGTTTGATGATTCAAAGTTATAGTCCATGTATTATAGACTATTTAGAAAGTAACATATTAGATCAAAAACAACGGAATCATAATTTATGAGCCGGCCAAAGGCTGTCAGAGAGCTTGCTCATAGACTTTTCTGGAAATTCCAGAAATACAAAAACCGTACAAGTGGCCTACTTTGACCGCTTTCCACGATGGATATGTTGATTGTTTATGGGATATTAAGACATGAATATAGAGTCCATATTACCAGCTACAACACGTACCAAACAAAAAGATTAAAGCACTTAAAACCTGACAGAGCTGGACTTACAAAGTTCTTGTCAGAAGCTGAAATCCCATTTTTGGGTTACCGAGAATCTGACCGGTCATGCCCAGTCACCGGGTTTTGACCGTTTATAAAATGACATCTAGACATCATTCAGCCTTGATTCAAGTTTCAAAATAAAGACCACATATCAGACTACGTATAACAACCTTCAAACAACAAAAATACATAACATGCTAAGATTTACAGGGTCTGACATTCGTTGTCAGACCACAAAAATTTAAATTCCCAGGTTTTTGAAAACACTTATTTCGAGTATCTAAATGTTATGGATCACCTATGTACCAACCCAGATCATGGATTAACACCTTCTATCATATCTTTAAACAACAAATAGCAACAAACAACTACATAAATTTTTATAAAGCTAGGGTTTATAGCTTTAAGATTTGATTTCTGGAATTTGGGCTTCTAATTTGTTTTGGGTAAACGTGGGGCTTGTATATGGGACTGGTATGCAATAAAAATTCGTGGGTTTTGGAAGAGATAGAGTTGGTGGAGTATTTGTTGCACAAATGAGCAAATAATGGACTTTTCTCTCTCTAATTCTATATATATAATGTGGTGCAATGTATATGGCTGAGATCTGGACTAATTGCTGCTGATATAAGTCACATGGGCTGGTAAGGGTTGTTGAGCAACTCATATTTGGCTAGTCTTACAAGTTATCCTCAATAATACAATAAGGGCATACATGTCTTTTGGCTTTTAAAATTTAGGGCAAAAATGTAAACTTGTCAAACCCTTAGGGTTAAACCCTATGGTTTAGCACAAATTATAGGATTTTCCAACTAGGGTTTGTACAAAAATAAAATAAAATAAAAGTTTTAGTTCCTAAAAATTGAAATTAGGGTTTCTTAATCAATTAAGTTTTTAATTACTTAACACTTTGGTAATTAGGTTTAAGAGACTAATTAGCATTACACTTCCCAATTTAGCGATTAGGGTTTATCCTAATCAAATTAGGGTTTATAATTTAGAAAATAAAATAATAAGGGTTTATAAAAAAACATAAAAAAATATTAGGGTTTTGAAAATTAGGGTTCTCCCTAATTAGGGTTAATATCTATAACACCAATCATAAATCACATTAACATCATTACCAATAAATCTTGAACTCTAATTTGAGTTTCAAATAAGGGTTTAACAATAACTTAGGATTTTCCAATTATTAATTAGGATTTCTAAAAATTAATATTTCTAAATATTAATTAGGGTTTACCTAATCAATATAAAATTATATAATACATAACATGCACCATATAACACAGTTATATAATAGTGTCGAACTCATCCTGAGTTTTAAATTATGGTTTTTATTTAGCAATTAGCTAATTATTATTTAAGGTTTCTAATTTAAGAAATTAAGGTTTTAATTTATAATTAGGGTTTTTTTCTTGATTATTAATAATTATAATTATCATGAATCACATAACATATTAACTTAACAGATTTTAAAGTCTCATTTGACTTCGAAATTAGTGTTTGTCAGTAAAATTAGGGTTTTGCAGGTTTATACTAAAATTGTTCCCCAGATTAACCTTACATACCTAACATACATATTTATAACACTGACAAATAATAATATAATATAATATTATTATTCTTCTTTCTTGATAAAAATTCAAAATTAGGGTTTGAATTTCATATCTGATTTATTCTTCAAATAGAACATTAATAATTAAGTTAAAAGAAATAACTTAATTAATCTAAAATAACTTCATATAATAAAATAAATAATTATTATCATAATTCTAAAAATCATTTCATATATTATTTAAATAATATAATTATATTTTCGTGAAAAATAAATAATAAAAATATTTCTACTATAAAATTAATTATTAAAAGAATAAACTTTATAATAGTCAATAATTCTAAAATAAAATTATTTATAAACATTCATGTAATAAATATATTTTTATTTATTCCATAATTACATATACACATTATCTTGTACAAATCCTCATTCTTAAAATAATAAAAAAAAATTATACGCAAAATTTCTGATTTAATTATATAGAAAATATCGGGTTGTTACATTCACCCTCCCTTATAAAGATTTCGTCCCTAGAATCACTGTTTTAAAACCTATACATATCAGGGTACATAGCATATACAATTCATTACGAGTACATCTCGATCAAAATTGATCAAACTGATCTTTAACTATTCAGTTACTCCTATCTGTCTGCTTATACGGAAAATTGATTTCTAATAGAACTCAATTTCCTCCTTCAAAATAATTTATAAAATAATTTACTATATATAAGAAAATAATATATAGTAAAATAAAATTTGTTCGAATAATACCTTGAGTTGCATCCCCGGCTGCTACAATTTCTTGAACGGTCATGTTGAGGACGCTTGCAGTTGATTTCATTGGTTTGATTGTTGATGTTGGTCCCGTTGTCGCCAATGCCCTGTTGCCTTTCCTTGTTTGCGCATTCCTTGCCTCCCTTCCCCTTCTTAGACAGTCTTTCACCTTATACTCCATTAATTCACACTTAAATCACGCAGACTTGCCCTTTATCTCCTTTCCTTTTATCGTATAGGTGACAAAACTATCTTTTGCCCCTTCGCTACCATAGCTATCACAAACGTGTCAACAGGGTCAGTTGATCTTCCGGATCCTGGCAGTACGATGGCCTTGAAGTCTTTGACGTTTGTCGTTCGATTATCTGGCTTCATTTTCCCGGCTATATTCCATTTTGCATAGCTTGAGCGACCATAATCGTAAAATTATGTATCGGGTCTGGTTGTCTTCCAGCTTTGTTGACAGGTTCTTCTGTCCATATTTCGTTTTCGTCTCCTTGGCGGCATTATCATAATTTATTCTTACATTCTAAGCCTTATCGTATACACTTAACATATAACACGAAATTTTCTACTCAATAATCATGTATTCAAAATATTAAATTTTGAACACTGGGTTTATTATATTAAAAATCTACTATCTTTATACTCATAACATTTGACATACACCATAGCACATATTGCTTTATTCATCCGCTATCCCTTTGTGACTCAAAAGTCGGAAATCGCTGACACAACTTATATAAAATTTGAAAAATATTACTATATACAAACATACCTATCATATACTTAACATAGAATCGTACCTATTCAAGTAATACTAGTACTACTTATTTCTTACGACTCCACTAAGGATCAATTATTTAGAAATCTGTCTAGTCCCATTATCCTCAATAATCCATTCACACCTAACTACACCTAGTTCGTCCAACTTACCATACATTATGAATTTAAGAACTCACCACAAACATAAGAGTTTAAGAACTCGACATTGACCACACATTCTTTAACTATACTTAATCTATCAGTCATACTATTATTTCAGGGTCCGGTACTACACTTTTCAAAATAACCACCTCTTTGAGGTAGCTTTCAATGTGAGCCTCTATTTCAGCTATTGGCTTTGATATTGGCTCGGTAATGGAGGTTGACTTATTCTTTACAATTTGAGGGTATTCAAATTCTTTTCTATCTGACATCTACACACCTAAATTATCCTGATTATCAACTAATAAATACATGCAACAAATAATAGTTTTATACAAGTTATCTTTTATTTGATTTGACGATGAACTAATTTAATTCATCTCCTTTTTAAACTCTATTTGAGTTATTTATATTTTCAAAGTTTTTCTCCGTTCTAAGGTTATAGTCTAAGGTCTAGCCAACCTAAGGTTTCTAACCCTATAGCTCTGATACCAACTTGTAAAACCCCCAAACTCGGGTACTTGAAACCCAAACTTAGTGCTTTACGATACCATTTCTAAGAGCAGAATAATAATAATAATAATAACAATAATATAAATATCAAACTTAACTTACATTTATCAGAGTCTAATCCCAAGTACGCAACCTTTACTACATTCTTTACATGATATATAATACATATCATTATCTTAATACAATCTAACTATTATAAAAGATACCAGTAATCATATTCTGTTTGCTTTCCTTTTCATTTGTTCTGGTCTGAACCTTCGGGTTGATCATGCCTAGCTGAAAACATTTAAATTTAAAGCAAGAATGAGCATTTGGGTGCCCAACAAGTAATAACAATTATAAATATAATTAGCAGAAAGAAATAAATATTTTCTTTGTACATCACTTCTACAACGAATTTATAGTTGTGAAGTAAACTGAACCGATAATAATAACATAACAATTCTATCCCAAAATTTTGAAACTACGTATTGACTATATATATATATATATATATATATATATATATATATATATATATATATATATATATAGTAGTCGACATACTATGAACATTGTTTTAAATTTTCGATAAGGTTAGACAGAACTTCATCTGAAAACCGTCATAACTTACGGGCACGAGGTTGTACTTCCCATGTACTCTTTATTGATCAATACTACATTACAAGAACGATGTTATCGTTCACTCTGTCCGCCTTGGGCGTATAAAAACTTTCCCATGATCGGGATGTTCATACTTAGTCTGGAATCCTAACCAAAACAATATGATTGGATACAAAAAGGTTTTTATCATATTCAATGATATTTTGAAATCTGTGTCTAGCTGGTCAATTAGTTTGGACGTATATATATATATATATATATATATATATATATATATATATATATATATATATATATATATCAACATGTGATAAAATATAATGATTATCCAAGTGGGGACACTTGTATAATCATATATAGAAATTAACGAACAGAATATATATATCTGAATTACCATATACTAACATGTTGATAAACAATGATCGGATATAGAATATATCATAATAGGATTAATAATATAGTATAATAATAATATAATTTTGAAATTTCTTACTCATGTCCATTGCATAAAGGAAATACAAAGGTAAGATACTTGCTTGGTCTGATGCTTACAGATACGCAACTTAGTTTTATCTTTTATACCAAAACCTATCATTAATAAGATCATTTGATCGATTAGAATAACATACAATAACACATAGTATTGCATCTCGCAGTCAGTACATAACCTAATCACAGTATCACACATGTTCCATAACCATTGAATCACAAATAAACACATATTTAATCAAATTATCTAAGTCCAGATCAATATCTGAAATATGTCGGTCTATCGACAGCTTTATCGGGTAATTATCGAGTCTAAGACTCTATCCTATGGTTCAATACTTGTAAGTATCAGTCATATTATTTTTAAATAACTTATAATAATTTTTAAACATTTATTATAAATTATTATGAATTTTCAAACACCGGAATCTTTATCAAATGATTTAAATATTAAACCATTCTATTATCATTAATATTAAATTAATATTGATCTATTATTGAAACCATTGCCAAAAGGTTAAAGTTATTTATAATAAATCAAAATACTTTTAAAGTATTAACATTACCCTTAAATAATTTTTAAAAGAATTAAAAATAATATTTAAATAATTACCATTAATATTAAAGTATTAATGTATTACTTATCAAAATATTAAAAGTCCTTAATCATAACTTAAAATATTTTTAATTCATTTTTATCCTTTTTAAATGATTTTTTAAATAAATAAAACCATTTTTAAAACTATTTATTTAATATAATTATTAAATAAATCTAATATTATTTAATTTTAAATTATTAATAAAATTTTCCTTTAAATATCAAAAGTTATAATTTATAAATTAAAATATCTTTAAACACTTTATTTTTATTTTAAATGATTTTTATAATAATAAAATCATTTTTAAACTAATTTATTTAATATAATTATTAAATAATTCTAATATCGTTAATAGTAAATAATTAATGAAATTTACCTTTAAATATTGAAAGTTATATTTTATAACTTAAAATATGTTTAAACTATTTATTTTCATTTAAAATAATTTTTCTAATATTAAAATCATTTTTAAACTACTTTATTTAATATAATTATTAAATAAATCTAATATCATTAATATTAAAATATTAATATTTTTCATGACAAAATATTAAAAGTTATATTTTATAACTTAAAAATATTTTTATAATCTTTAAATCATTTTTAAATCATTAATTCTATTTTTCACAATTTATTTAATACATTTATTAAATAACTTTAATTACCATTAATATTAATTAATTAATAAAATTCATCACAAAATATTAAAAGTTACACTTATAACTCAAAAAATATTTTAAAACACTTTATTCTTATTTAAAATGATTTTTATAACATTAAAATTATTGTTCTCTAATTTATTTAATACACTAATTAAATAAATTAAATATCATTAATATTCAAATAATTATAAATATTAATGAAAAATGTCCCATATAATTAAAAGTTATTTTTCATAATTTAAAATAATTTTTAAAATAAATTTTAAAATTTTTTAGAATTTATTTTCTATTTTTAATGATTTTTCAGAAATTCAGAAAATAAAAATAAAAGAAACCGTCGCTGTTGGCCTTTAGCGACACTAAGCGTCGCTGTTGGTGTTCTTGAGCTCAAGAACACTAACAGCCGGCCTTAACCAGGGGTAAACTTTGACCAACTTTAAATCTTAATCCAAACATGATCTGGGATATCCTTAACCATGACCGTGCAGTCATTACACAACATTACAACTAAAAATCAACATCTTGGCCATACTATAAAAACACAAAGAGATCTAGGATTGTAAACATGCTGTCAGTCATTCATCTAGGTTTTCTGGGCCCAGACAGTTTCGAGCTTACACATTCAAGCTCACTTTAATCTATGTTTTGGTCTTGTTTCAGGTGGTTTGATGATTCAAAGTTATAGTCCATGTATTATAGACTATTTACAAACTAACATATTAGATCAAAAACAACGGAATCATAATTTATGAGCCGGTCAAAGGCTGTCATAGAGCTTGCTCATAGACTTTTCTGGAAATTCCAGAAATACAAAAATAGTACAAGTGGCCTACTTTGACAGCTTTCCACGATTGATATGTTGATTGTTTATTGGATATTAAGACATGAATATACAGTCCATATTACCAGCTACAATATGTACCAAACAAAAAGATTAAAGCACTTAAAACTTGACAGAGTTGGACTTACAAAGTTCTTGTCAGAAGCTGAAATCCCATTTCTGGGTTACCCAGAATCTGACCGGTCATGCCCGGTCAACGGATTTTGACCGTTTATAAAATGACATCTAGACATCATTCAGCCTTGATTCAAGTTTCAGAATAAAGACCACATATCAGACTACATATAACAACCTTCAAACAACAAAAATACATAACATGCTAAGATTTACAGGGTCTGACATTCGTTGTCAGACCACAAAAATTTAAATTCCCAAATTTTTGAAAACTCTTATTTCGAATATCTAGATGTTATGGATGACCTATGTACCAACCCAGATCATGGATTAACACCTTCTATCATATCTTTAAACAACAAATAGCAACAAACAACATGAACCACATAAATTTTTATAAAGCTAGGGTTTATACCTTTAAGCTTTGATTTCTGGAATTTGGGCTTCTGATTTGTTTTGGGTAAACGTGGGGCTTGTATATGGGACTGGTATGCAACAAAAATTCGTGGGTTTTGGAAGAGAGAGAGAGAGTTGGTGGAGTATTTGTTGCACAAATGAGCAAATAATGGACTTTTCTCTCTCTAATTCTATATATATAATGTGGTGCAATGTATATGGCTGAGATCTGGACTGATTGCTGCTGATATAAGTCACATGGGCTGGTAAGGGTTGTTGAGCAACTCATAGTTGGCTAGTCTTACAAGTTATCCTCAATAATACAATAAGTGCATACATGTCTTTTGGCTTTTAAAATTTAGGGCAAAAATGTAAACTTGTCAAACCCTTAGGGTTAAACCCTATGGTTTAGCACAAATTATAGGATTTTCCAACTAGGGTTTGTACAAAAATAAAATAAAATAAAAGTTTTAGTTCCTAAAAATTGAAATTAGGGTTTCTTAATCAATTAAGTTTTTAATTACTTAACACTTTGGTAATTAAGTTTAAGAGACACTAATTAGCATTACACTTCCCAATTTAGCGATTAGGGTTTACCCTAATCAAATTAGGGTGTATAATTTAGAAAATAAAATAATAAGGGTTTATAAAAAAACATAAAAAACATTAGGGTTTTGAAAATTAGGGATCTCCCTAATTAGGGTTAATATCTATAACACCAATCATAAATCACATTAACATCATTACCAATAAATCTTGAACTCTAATTTGAGTTTCAAATTAGGGTTTAACAATAGCTTAGGATTTTCCAATTATTAATTAGGGTTTCTAAAAATTAATATTTCCAAATATTAATTAGGGTTTACCTAATCAATATAAAATTATATAATACATAACATGCACCATATAACACAGTTATATAACAATGTCGAACTCATCCTGAGTTTTAAATTAGGGTTTCTATTTAGCAATTAGCTAATTATTATTTAAGGTTTCTAATTTAAGAAATTAAGGTTTTAATTTATAATTAGGGTTTTTTCTTGATTATTAATAATTATAATTATCATGAATCACATAACATATTGACTTAACAGATTTTAAAAATTAGTGTGTCAGTAAAATTAGGGTTTTGCAGGTTTATACTAAAATTATTCCCCAGATTAACCTTACATACCTAACATACATATTTATGACACTGACAAATAATAATATAATATTATTATTCTCATTTCTTGATCAAAATCCAAAATTAGGGTTTGGATTTCATATCTGGTTTATTATTCATATATAACATTAATAATTAAGTTAAAAGAAATAACTTAATTAATCTGAAATAACTTCATATAATAAAATAAATAATTATTATCATAATTCTAAAAATCATTTCATATATTATTTAAATAATATAATTATATTTTCGTGAAAAATAAATAATAAAAACATTTCTACTATAAAATTAATTATTAAAAGAATAAACTTTATAATAGTCAATAATTCTAAAATAAAATTATTTGTAAACATTCATGTAATAAATATATTTTTATTTATTACATAATTACATATACACATTATCTTGTACAAATCCTCATCCTTAAAATAATAATAAAAAAATTATACTCAAAATTTCTGATTTAATTATATAGAAAATATCGGGTTGTTACACGTACACATTCATTATAAATATAAATGCAACATTCACACGTAAGCATATAATAGCTTTAAAAAGATTGTAATAGCGACTTAAGTCCTCTTATTGGTAATCCCCAGTAGAGTCGCCACCTGTCGATATCGAGATTTTTATTTGTCCCTTTCCGTTACTTGTTCTTTGGTGTTCTCATGTTAGGTGAGATTTGTTTGAAAAAACAAGTGAAAAAGGTCTGACATGTATCATGTCGACGATGGACTATTAAGAGTTGCCAGTTGATTTTTTATATGGTTGTACCAACACAATCGAGAAAAAGTTTTCACATTGACCCAATGATGTGACACTGCTAAATGGGTTGGTGAAATCGAGATTCATTAAGGTGCGGGGACTTGATTATGCAGAGGAAAGGTGTTAGGCACCCCACGACATCTGTGTTACCACGGTGACCGCCTCTTTTCAAGAAAATGTTATATGAATATGTGTGTGTGTGTGTGTGTGGATCAATGTGCAATTATTTGGAAGTAGTGCGAGGCCTCGTTCACACCTATATACACAAGGTTTGAATTTGTGTAAAAATTTAGTTTTAAACAAGATATGGCAGTGATGTTTTATAAAAGAGGTTTTTTAAACCCTTGTGCGCAATAGTAATTGGGACCTTTTCCACTCCCATTTTTTATTAAGTGTTCGACTTGATTGTTTTTAATTTTTCGAGATGTGAAGCATCTTCGATAAAATAATGTACAAAATAGTTCCGAACTCCTCATGGGTATGAAAAACATCTGAAGAAATCCAAACACCATGAATAAATTTACAAGCTGCCATCTGCGCCATCTGCGACCAATAATATCAGCGACCGCCGTATCCGGTCGCTGATAATAGTAACAGCGACTGCTATCTGTGACCGATAGGATTCTAGTCGCTAGTTCATATCAGCGACCGCATGCGGTCGCTGTTCGGTCGCTGATATGAATTTCCCTCCTAAAATTTGGTGCGAAACTTTGGCGGGGCGACCACTCTCTATCAGCGACCGCGGTCGGTCGCTGATATGTCCACGTCATTAAATATTAGCGACCGCATGCGGTCGCTGATGGCGGTCGCTGATTCTCATGAACTTAATCAAGTTCAGCAGTTCGCTCGATCAGTACTGAAGAAAAAAAAGAGGGGGAGACACTGACGAGAGGGAGAAGAGGGAGTAGGAGGAGAAGAGAAGAGAAGAGGGAGGAAAACTACCGCTACTGCCGACGCCTTCACCACCGACATCACCAGCTGACGCCTTCACCACCGCCGGTAACCCCTTTAATTAATCCCTAAATTAAACTATTTTTCTGTTATTTTTGATTGAATGGGCATGATTTGTTTTTCTGAAGATGTGAATGTGTTGATGTTCTGCTTCTAGATGCCATTTTCTTGAATTTTTTGGGTTTAATTTGAGTTTGACTGAAAATCCAAATGGGTTTGACTGAAAATCCAGTTTAATTTACAGTGACTTGTTCAAAATGGGTAAATTTACAGTGTCTTGTTCAAAATGGGTAGAACCCTAATGGGTATGAAACTTTTGGGATAATCAATGAATTTAAAAAGAGAGATTCTTTTATGAGTTGATTGATACCTATATGTATATATATACACACATACATCATATATGTATAATTTTGTAAGTATATACACACACTTTACACCACAAGAATAATTTGGGAACATGCATGATTAGGTTTCATGTTTTAATATGAGATTATCTAAAGTTGGATAATTTTTTATTACTGAATAACAGTTGTTGAAATTTGGAAAAATTTTGAATATAACATTACTGCTGAATATATTGTTGCTGAAATTTAGATAAATTATTGTTGATATTGCTGAAATTGGGACAATTTTTGGGCTTCTTATTGTTGTTACTAATATTGGATTCTCCTAAATTATGCCCTGAAATTGGTCAAGTATGCATGCCCTCGTGCATGTGGATAATTCATATTATAGGGGAGACTCTGCCGAAATTTTTTCATATATAAGTCAAATGGCTATATAACTTGAACATTAGGGCTTAACCCAAAACCTTGGTTGTAATATATGATCATACTTATACCAATCCAATAACTTGAACATGAGTATGACATAAAACATAACTAGGAATTAAGTTTATCCATAATTCAATCAAGAAGAAGGTTCAAAGAAGTTTATCCATAATTCACAGTCGAGAAGACATACTTGTCTAAATCTTCATATATAAGTTAAATGGCCATATATGCATTCGTATTCACAGGGGCTAATAGTATGCCTTCTTCTGCAATCTTGATATACGCATCGTTATAGTTTCTAGAACACATTTCAAATTCCATTGGTTGTTCTTCAAACTTGACCATCAAGATATTTTCATCACCTAATGTCCTATCATATGCAGACCATGCATGATGCAATGATTCATATTCTACCCCTAGGAATCTATTGTCTTTAGGTTGTTTTGGCATGTATCCTTGTTCAATTCCCGAATAATCATATATGATGCACACTCATGTTATATATGTATATATACATCTATATGTATTTATAAGCATCATAAATGGGATTGAGCTGAATTGTAAATCTCTAACAAGGGAATACAATAAATTCATGTCAACATAGGTACCGTGCAATCATGGACCTCTATTTAGACCGTAGTTGGATGGCACGACGAAAGTCAAGTGCCCAGATAGGTGCTACAGCTGAATTTAGAGCTGGTTGCCAAGTATTTTTGGAGTATGCGTATAGTCACCCGGAATGTATGAATGGTAAGTCGCAGATACGATGTCCATGTTTGAAGTGTAAGAATGTAAATTATATGGATAGAGACATGATAAACTATCATTTACTTGTTTCTGGGTTCATGAGAAATTACGAAGAATGCTGGTGGGCACATGGGCAGAGAAGAGATGGTGGCATCACACAAGTACATAATTCTGGCAGTAGTACTCATCGTATGAATGAAATGGTTCATGATATTGCATGGCCAGATTTTGATTGGGAGCAAGGCAGAGAACAACCTATGAATTCTGATGCCAAAGAATTCTTTAAGTTGTTAAACGAGGGTAGCGAGCCATTGTGGCATGGTTGCACTAAACACACTATATTGTCTGCAGTGGCGACATTACTTAACATCAAGGCTGATCACAACATGAGCCATGAGTGTTTTGAGTCGCTCTTGAAGGCCATTAAGAGTATGTTGCCTGACGGTGAGAAATTACCTGGTAACTATTACTTTTGTAAGAAAATGGTGAAGAAGTTGGGTCTTGGATACCAAAAGATCGATGCATGTCCCAACGATTGCATGTTGTTTTATAAGGAAAATGAACAGATGACAAGGTGCACGTTTTGCAGTCATGATCGGTTTAGGCCTAATAAAGAGGGTGTGACTACAAAAAAATCAAGTATACCGTTTAAGATTCTAAGGTATTTTCCAATAACACATCGGCTAAAAAGATTGTACATGTCTTCAAGAACAGCTGAACATATGAGTTGGCATGCGAAATCTCCAGCTAAAGATGGAGAACTAAATCATCCCGCAGATGGGAAGGCTTGGAAAGATTTCAACTTAGCACATCCTGGATTTGCATTGGAACCTAGAAATGTGAGGCTTGGATTGTCCACCGATGGTTTCAATCCGTTTGGCCACTCAGCTGTTCCGTACTCATGTTGGCCTGTGATTGTTACTCCGTACAACTTGCCACCTTGGATGTGTATGAAACAGCCATACTTATTTCTTTCACTCTTGGTTCCTGGTCCTAAGAGTCCTGGAAAGAACTTAGATGTTTACTTGAGACCTCTTATAGACGAGTTGAAGGTATTGTGGGAGGATGGAGTACAGACTTGGGATGTTGCAACGAAAACAAATTTCAACCTTAGGGCAGCGGTTATGTGGACTATAAGTGACTTCCCAGCTTATGGTATGTTAGCTGGATGGAGTACACACGGGAAGTTGGCTTGTCCGTATTGTATGGAGCATACAAAGTCGTTTAATCTATCAAAAGGTCGAAAGCCTTGTTGGTTTGACTGTCATCGTCGGTTCTTACCGGTAGATCACCCATTTCGAAGAAATAGAGAACACTTCAGGAAAGGGAAAGTAGACAATGATATACCTGCACCGCGATTTTCGGGAACGGAGATGCGAGATCGTGTGATGAGATTGCCGGTTATCCCATTTGGTAAGGTTGATGCCACAAATATAATCAATGGGTTTGGCGAATCTCATAACTGGGTTCGGAGAAGCATCTTTTGGGAACTGCCTTATTGGTCTACAAAT
This sequence comes from Panax notoginseng, assembly GCA_016801055.1. NCBI lineage: Eukaryota > Viridiplantae > Streptophyta > Magnoliopsida > Apiales > Araliaceae > Panax > Panax notoginseng. The sequence goes on along the minus strand of CM029014.1, from coordinate 76,164,970 downwards.
TTGATTCGTCATAATCTAGATGTGATGCATATTGAGAAGAATGTGTTTGACAATGTGTTTAACACTGTGATGAATGTTACGGGGAAGACAAAAGATAACGATAAGGCACGTTTGGACATGAAAGATATTTGTAAGCGTCCCGGATTAGAACTTTACGAATCTCCTAATGGTAAGATTGTCAAACCGCATGCAAAGTACACATTGTCCAAAAAGCAAGTTGAAGATGTATGCACATGGGTTAAGTCTCTGAAACTACCAGATGGATATGCATCAAACATTGCAAGGTGTGTTACGGGTGGGAAATTGCAAGGGATGAAGAGTCATGACTGTCATGTGTTCATGGAGAGGCTCATGCCTATAGCATTTCGGGATCTGCTTGATAAACCAATATGGGATGCTTTGACGGATCTTAGTCGTTTCTTCAAAGACTTATGTTCAAAATCATTAAATGAGAAGGACATGTTTGTACTTGAGAAGAACATCATAGAGATCACGTGTAAACTGGAAAAAATATTCCCACCTGGTTTTTTTGACTCCATGGAGCATTTGCAAATCCATCTTCCCTATGAAGCTCGTGTTGGGGGTCCAGTTCAATATAGATGGATGTACCCTTTCGAAAGGGTGATGGGAAACCTTAAGAGAAAGGTTAAGAATAGAGCTTATATCGAGGGGTCGATATGCGAGGCATACAGTTTCGATGAGATATCTACGTTTGTCTCAGACTATTTTCCGGACGAAGTCTTGACAAAGGCCAATCGAGTATCGAGACATGATGATGGGGGAAATGTTGAACTAAATGGTCGACTATCTGTATTTGGTCTATCGGGCCGCGCTTATGGAAAAGGGAAGCGCATATTCCTCTCTGAGCAAGAATTACATGCTGCACATACTTACATTCTTCTCAATTGCGAGGAGATTGACGAATTTGTGAGGTACACATGTAAACTTGATAATTTATCTTTTAAGTTGACAATTTATTCCAATATGTTAATGTTTATAACATGGTATAGATTGTACGATGACGAGTTAAAAGTGAAGCATCCCGGCATAACTGATAAAGATGTTCAAATCAATCGGGATAAAAACTTTGCACTTTGGCTAAAGGACAAAGTAAGTTTAATTTTTAAGCACGTAATATATATATATATACTCCATGTTAACTATGACTTCATTTAATAAGATGGAGTTTTTGTAGGCTTTGACTAAGGGATCAATGATTCCGGCTAATGTACAAGTCCTAGCTATGGGACCAGACAGGGACCAAGTCACCCGCAATGGTTACAAAATAAATGGTTGTGAATTTCACACAAAGGCATATGAGCACGGTAAAAGAACAACGAACTCTGGAGTGTGTGTCCAAGGAGATTGTTACAATGAGCTTGGTCGTGCCTTTTATGGGGAGTTGGAGGAAATCGTAGAGTTGTCGTACAAGGGCACGTACGGTGGTCATATTCACTTGTTCAAGTGCCATTGGTTTGATTCAGAAAAAGGGATACGTGTTGACAGACATGGAATCGTCGATATTGACCTCCATAGGTCTGCGTACTCCAACGAACCGTTTGTATTACCAACTCAAACAATACAAGTATACTATACTCCTAGTCCAGTTAGGAAAAGGGATAGACCGCCTACAGATTGGCAAGTTGTAATTCATACTCCCGCGCGTAGTCGTGTCCAAGTAATAGACGGGGATTTCTACCAAGAGGAAATGCTTCAGAGACCTCCTATAATAAATATAGAGGACAACAATGATGTAATCCAGTTAGAGGGTGGAGATGAACCTGATGAATTGGATCCCGAGACAGTTATTGTGCAGGATGACAGTGATATTGAGAAAGAGTTATTGACTGACACTGACACAGAATCTGAAGATGGTTATGAATCTCCGATACTTGTACAAAATGATTCTGACTCATCAGACAACGATTTTCATTAAAATGTATGTTTAGTTTTAATTGTACAAAATGTATGTTTATGTTCATGTTCATGTTTAGTTCATAATTATGTACCTTTCATTTATGTTCTCTATATAGGAATGTTCTCTATATCCTTAACTATATCATTTATAGTTGTTGTAGTTAACTATTTTGCAGTCATGTTTATGTACCTTTCACTTATGGTAATCGTAGTTAACTATTTCATACAATTAATTGTCATTCATAATTTCATACTAACATCCTAATTTTTTTTATTTATAGATGTCTTCTGAACCTGTTGCACGAAAGCGCGGGTTGGGTCGGGGCCCTAATCATGTGCCGAAGGCCCCGGCTAATCCGGATGATCGCATTCTTATACAGATCCGTCCTCCTCCAGAAAGCACGTAAGTTAAACATCGTGTATATATAAGGGTTTAATATTTCCATTGTTATAAATATATTTTAATGTAAATTATTGTATATTGTAGTGATTTTCAAGATAGTAAAATTGTGAAGTGCATTTCACAATTATGCTTACAGAACTGGCCTACGCCAGTGATTACATGGGCGAGCACACCTCTCGCCCATAAGGATGCAGTTTGGGCTGAATTTCAGGTATATTTATTTAATCACTCTGATAGATAATACATAGTTAATCAACTAATAGTTTAGTAATGTTGGATTATGGTATTATAGTAGTTTTAATATTATTATTGTTGTTTTATTTGCAGAAGCGGTATAGATGGGACGACGCACATGCATCAGTTATTCAAGCACTGTTCTGGCAGAAGTGCGCCGTCCGGACTAAAGATAATCTAAACAAAGAACGACAGAAAGCCCTGCACAATGCTGAGATTGACCATCCAGGACAGGGTGAGCAGTATATGCATGAGCATTGCCCCTGGTGGTGCGCATATCCCATATGGGTGCAGATGTGTGAGCAGTGGAGAGCTGAGAGCTGGGTCAAGAGACGTAAGACTGCCGCCTCGAACAGATCCTCAGGTGTATCTGAAGGCGAAAAGGCAAAAGGCACGTACAAGGGCGGCAGTATATCTCAGCTGCAACATATTGCTGCTAGGGTACGTATGTCTAACAAGCTTATTGGCTTAGTTATTTGTCTTTATGTTTACAGTCATGTTTTGTAGCTAAAATATCATATGTTTACATATTAATATGAGAACATGAACTGTAGGAGTCTGAGTCTCAAGGTCAACCTATCAATTGGTTAGATGTGTATGTGGCCACCCGTGATGGTCTGCCTGATGCTGTTCAGATAGCGGTAATAAGTTAACTTTAAATATATTATAGTCATGTTTTTTAGCATTTCGTATTTATTTTTAACTATTTATTTGTTGACCTTCTGACAGGACACTTATAAGGGCTTAATGAACGAGCGCTATCCTGAAGGCACCCCGCGTCCGGCGATTGATCAAGAATTGTGGGAGAGGGCGTCCGTCGTGAAGAAAAATTATGTTAAAGGTCAAGGACAAAGACGACGCCCGACCATCAGTGGCACAGGCAGCTCTGCTACCCAGTCTACACAGTCTACACAGTCATCAGGTCATCCAGCCTATCATACTCCTGCTGACTGTGTGAGAGCGATCTGTCAAAATCGTGATCTTCTTCTTATACTGGGCGGGCATCTGCATTCTCTGAATCCTGATGACTTGGCAAAGGCAGTGGCGGAAGCAGCAGCATCACAGCATCAGGGTGGCGACCAGGTACTTTTAATGTTTCATTACGTACATTGTCTATTATTTAGCTTTCTCCAAGTCATAGCAGTATCAACACATGTAACATATATGTTTTATTCTTTTGTTAATTACAGGGTACTAATTTGAATGATCCATGAAGAGCTAGACCAGTCATGCATGTTAGATTTGTAAAGCCTTGTTAGACTTGTTTTTTAGATTTTTAAAGCCTTGTAATCTTTTAAACTACTTATCTTTGGACTGTATTGGTTTACGATTCTATTATATGGATGTTTACGATTGTATTGTGTTGTGTTGATTTAGATTCATTCTTTGGACTGTATGTATGGATGGATGTTTATCATATAGTAGTTATCATGGATGGATGCTTATATATACTGCTGTGTGTTGGGATAAAAAGCAGGTACAAAGCAGGTTATTTTTGGGAAATCAATAAAACAGGAAAAATATTTAAAAAAAAAAAAACAAAGTCAGCGACCGCGTGCGGTCGCTGATACAGTATTAGCGACCGAGTAAGGTGCTTCTACTTCAGCGACCGCATGCGGTCGCTATTACCAGTCGCTGACACGTGTGCCACATCACGTCTGACGCATGACTCAGCATGAGTCAGAATAGCGACAGCTGAGGTCGCTGATAGCGGTCGCTAATAATGCGGTCGCTATTATTGGTCGCTGATGTCTTTTTAGCGACAAGATTTTCTGCGACTACTATTAGCGACTGCATCCGGTCGCTGATACCCATCTGCGACTATATGCGGTCGCAGATGTGCGGTCGCTGATAAGCCTTTTTGTTGTAGTGTTAATTAGGGTTTCTAAAAATTAATATTTCTAAATATTAATTAGGGTTTACCTAATCAATATAAAATTATATAATACATAACATGCACCATATAACACAGTTATATAACAGTGTCGAACTCATCCTGAGTTTTAAATTAGGGTTTCTATTTAGCAATTAGCTAATTATTATTTAAGGTTTCTAATTTAAGAAATTAAGGTTTTAATTTATAATTAGGGTTTTTTCTTGATTATTAATAATTATAATTATCATGAATCACATAACATATTGACTTAACAGATTTTAAAAATTAGTGTGTCAGTAAAATTAGGGTTTTGCAGGTTTATACTAAAATTATTCCCCAGATTAACCTTACATACCTAACATACATATTTATGACACTGACAAATAATAATATAATATTATTATTCTCATTTCTTGATCAAAATCCAAAATTAGGGTTTGGATTTCATATCTGGTTTATTATTCATATATAACATTAATAATTAAGTTAAAAGAAATAACTTAATTAATCTGAAATAACTTCATATAATAAAATAAATAATTATTATCATAATTCTAAAAATCATTTCATATATTATTTAAATAATATAATTATATTTTCGTGAAAAATAAATAATAAAAACATTTCTACTATAAAATTAATTATTAAAAGAATAAACTTTATAATAGTCAATAATTCTAAAATAAAATTATTTGTAAACATTCATGTAATAAATATATTTTTATTTATTACATAATTACATATACACATTATCTTGTACAAATCCTCATCCTTAAAATAATAATAAAAAAATTATACTCAAAATTTCTGATTTAATTATATAGAAAATATCGGGTTGTTACACGTACACATTCATTATAAATATAAATGCAACATTCACACGTAAGCATATAATAGCTTTAAAAAGATTGTAATAGCGACTTAAGTCCTCTTATTGGTAATCCCCAGTAGAGTCGCCACCTGTCGATATCGAGATTTTTATTTGTCCCTTTCCGTTACTTGTTCTTTGGTGTTCTCATGTTAGGTGAGATTTGTTTGAAAAAACAAGTGAAAAAGGTCTGACATGTATCATGTCGACGATGGACTATTAAGAGTTGCCAGTTGATTTTTTATATGGTTGTACCAACACAATCGAGAAAAAGTTTTCACATTGACCCAATGATGTGACACTGCTAAATGGGTTGGTGAAATCGAGATTCATTAAGGTGCGGGGACTTGATTATGCAGAGGAAAGGTGTTAGGCACCCCACGACATCTGTGTTACCACGGTGACCGCCTCTTTTCAAGAAAATGTTATATGAATATGTGTGTGTGTGTGTGTGTGGATCAATGTGCAATTATTTGGAAGTAGTGCGAGGCCTCGTTCACACCTATATACACAAGGTTTGAATTTGTGTAAAAATTTAGTTTTAAACAAGATATGGCAGTGATGTTTTATAAAAGAGGTTTTTTAAACCCTTGTGCGCAATAGTAATTGGGACCTTTTCCACTCCCATTTTTTATTAAGTGTTCGACTTGATTGTTTTTAATTTTTCGAGATGTGAAGCATCTTCGATAAAATAATGTACAAAATAGTTCCGAACTCCTCATGGGTATGAAAAACATCTGAAGAAATCCAAACACCATGAATAAATTTACAAGCTGCTTACAGCTGAAACTGTCCGTCACGGGAACCGAATCTAAATCCAGTAAACTGAATTTGTGATCACTTGATTTTTAGGCTCACATGATGCCGCAATTGATAATAAAGCAGTAAGTAGGTATATATATAAAATATGTAAATATATATATATATATATATATATATATATATACAGATATGATCAACCACCACGAAGCACTTCTACGGGGGATCAGAAATGTAAATAAAGCTGTAAAAGCAATCAACCGTCACTGAGTAAACTCCAGGCGGGACTAAACGTAAATATATATATATATATATATATATATATATATATATATATATATATATATATATATATATATAAGTGGTAAACGCACCGGATGTAAAATCCAGGCTCATCGAACAAAGTCCGACAATAGTTGATATATATAAGTATATATATATATATATAAGAAGTAAACGCTCCGGATGTAAAATCCAGGCTCATCGAACAAAGTTCATATATATAAGTATATATATATATATATATATATATATATATATATATATATATGTACAAACTGAAATTAAACCACGGACCGAAGTTCGGGCGAACACACGCAACACAACTCTCAACGTGAAGAATAGTGTGTGCAAAGATGAAAAGAAAGGCTTTAAAGTGTGTGAGAATACTTACAGTGGGCTGCAAAAGAAGACTTCTATAGCTTTAATGGGATGAACACTCGGCTTCCGCCGGTACAAAAAGTAGCTATATGTGAGCTCATAAGTGTTTAAAATGAGAAAGCACTCAATATAGGGTGAGTACAGAGCAAATTAGACAGGGCTTCCTCGTCTTTTTCTCTTTTAAAATGGCCACCCCAAGCCCTCTATTTATAGAGGGGGGAGCCGCAGGTGTACCTGCGGCTGGCTGGGTTGCCCCGGGCTTTGCGGTTCTCGTTGTTTCGAAGTACGTGCACACATGCACTATAATGTCCGCTCGAACTTTTAGAATTGCAATCTGGGCATCCGACTGAGGTATGTAAGACCTATTTCGGACCGCCGTTGTCGAGAGTTACGCAATGACATGAGATTAGAGGTTGTACGAAGTCAGGAAGATGGGACCATGCCTTCCGGTCTTCAAGCTTCAAATTCTATCCGTTATCCTGCGTAATAGTCACTCGGTATTGAACATCCTTGGTTCTTGTGGGAAATTGTTGTGTAGAAATGTATGTATGAAATGTTGAGACGACGCGATGTGGCGTCAAGGTGGAAAAATGACGACTTTGCCCTTCACCGGGGTTATTTCCAGTTTGGGCTGATAAAGCAGACGTTACTCAGGGTTATCTCTGAGATTGGAATGGAGCAAGTGTTGAAGGTCCTTAGTGTCATCTCTGAGTTGTGCCTGTCTTCCCGGTGTTATCTTCGGGTCTTGTACTGAGTGCCTCAGTGTGAGTGCCGAGGTTGAAGCTGATTGCATGCATTTGAAACAAGCATTTTCGGGGTTATCTCTGGAATTGCATTCCTTGAGGTTATCTCCAAGGTTGGTAACTTCTACTCTCAGTGTTGGGACTTAGACTAAATATCTCAGGGTTATCTCTGAGATGGATCAGCCTTCTCAGGTAGAATTTCTGGTATTGGAACTGCATGCCTCGGGGTTATCTCCGAGGTTAGAACTGATACTCCAGGTGTGTGTTCTGGGGTTGAGACTGAACTTCCGGTACTATCCGGACTGGATATGAGTTGTCCTCCAGGGTTATCTCTAAAAGACTAATCTGCCCTCCTGCAATGTCAGTAACAGGTGTGCAGAAAATTTCGAGTGTCTACAACTATCCTTATGTTCTGGTCATCAATTAGGTATTCTCATGGTCCAAGCATGTTATACTATTGTCAAGGAACACATATATATCATTATCACAGTCCAACAACATCACAATCTCCAGATTTAATCCGGTCAAACCCTACCAGAAAGCTAGTTCATCCATTTTCTGGAATTTCCAGAAAACTTAAACCGTGACCGAATGGCCTACTTTGACCATCCACTACATTAATCCTGTCTGTGATTTAATGGATCTAGAGACATGGATCTAAAGTTCATAGAATAAGCTACAAACTAGATATAATAACATCAACAAATCTCCTAACATCTGACAGATTCAAGCATTGTGAAACCTTATCAGACACTGATAATGAGTTTTTGGGTTACCCAGAAACTCTTGGTCATGCTCAGTCAACTCACTTTGGCCATCAATAACTTGAAATCTGGACATAGTATGACCATGATTCGACTTCCAAATTACAGTCCTCATGTCATACTACAGATCTAAAACATAAAACACCACAAATCATTAACAAGTAAGGGTCTGTGGCCTCTGACATATGCTTGTCAGACAACTAATTAGGGTTCATAGACAGTTTTGAAAACTTTAATTTTAAGGCACTTTGATGCTATAGATGTGACACCCCCAAATTTGGGTACTTTAACCTAAATAGTTATAATGTAGGGACTTCACGTACTTAGGGGGATCAGCCCTTCGTACCATGTATCGTGCACAAACATCTAAACGCATCACGTATCCCCTATAATAAGGTTGTTCTTCACAATTTTAGGGTACAAGTCCGCACCAAAGAAAGTTCGATTTGGATAAGCTTCAAGGGTAATTTAGAGTTTAACGATCATCAACTAAAGGATTAGTTGAATCAACAAAGTTTGACAACACTACGGTTAATCAATTAATAACATAATATGGAACAATGAATACTCATAGGTAAACTAACTATATATTAAACTCATGCTTAGAAATAACTAAAAAGCATAAGTATAGAATAAAACAATAAATCTTGCTTGAACAATATTAAGCTAATGCTATGATCTTGAGATAAAAGAATTAAGTTATCAACATGTACTAAGGCATAACAAGCTTAGAATGAAACTTGCTCAAATTAACAATAATATTTCGATTTGCATTAAGTAAATGAAATAGAACAACTCGGTTAGAGATTTGAGTTCAAGAATTTACATTTTTCATAAAAGAATAGAACTTAAGAAAACTTGCTTAACTATAAACAAGTTAGAATAACTCAACAATGATTAGAATTTAAAACTTTCTAGAATAACATTAGGGCTAGAGCTTGCTCAAATAAATTTTAAGGATAAAAGAACTTGCTCAATGTTAAAAGGTAAGGTTTATAAACTTGCCTCGCGCGTAAGCTATAAATTACAACTCACGTCCACCTACACATTTTATTAGAATCACAAT